>JARHVA010001327.1:997500-1135000 GCA_037957365.1 Torreya grandis
TAGGCTTGGATAGAACTAATATAATCTGCATATAAAAAAATAGAAACAAACCAAATCTCATTCTTAATCACTTCTTAAAACACATCATCCCTAAAAGAGATAAAGGGACTAGTTTTGGCTGCTCTTAGAGGTTTAACTTTGGTGTTTTCCATCCATCCCAGCCTAGAATCCACTTCAACAAAGGATTTCCCAATGCCTTTGGTAGTCTTTCCCATCTCATCTAAACCAAAGGAAAATAAGGGAAGAGGCAAGTCTTGGTATCCAAAATCTTTCACCAACCTTGTCGTAGCCCCTACCTACATATGAAGCCAACTACCTACCTGCTCCTTTAACAACCTCTACACCTCAAATTATCCACCCAATTCCTTGAATTCTAAATTCACCATAAATGTTGAGGTTGTTGATACAATCCTACCAACATTTTGATTCATGTCCCCTAATCATGTATTGATAGTTAACTCCATTGCAGCTTTTGTCCTCGTTCTTGCTTGCCCTATCATACTTGTAGTTGCTCCTATGCCAGCCCTAACCCTAGATGAGTCTAGAAGTAAATCCATTTTTTTCAAATCCTTAAACATGTTGGGTAATAGGATTTATTTAATCAGAGTCATAATTGGCTGTGAAGAATATCCCTAGCCATGGATTGTGGCTTTCCATGTTGCATTGAATATAGCCTTCAAGCCATTGATCGACCCTCATTGCAATGAACACTAAGCTAGCTAGTCCATTACATCAAGTACCCTCATAGCTAACCCATCAAAGCCTAGTGTGGGACTGATGATATAGAGGTAGCCACATTATGAAATGGACCAAAAGACCTCCCACTTATAGCACTCAACTCACACACCACTAGGCTATCCCCACTAGGTCCAATTTTGGGTATAGACATTCTTATAATCAGAATTCACAAACCAACAGTGAATAGTATTCATATACATGACGTGTGGACTTGCCTTATCAAATTGAACACATGTCAACCTTCATCACATTGAACACCGAGCTAGTAATTTATTACATCAAATACTTTTCATGAATAACCTATTATAGCTTAGTGTGGGAATGATGCTAGAGAGTGGTCATCCTAGGGAATGGATTCTGAGACCTCACACTTCTAACAATTAGCTCACTCACTACTGGGATATCATTGTTAGGCTTTAAAATGTTGGGTAACATGCTTTATTTAACTAAAGTTAGAACTAACTGTGAAGAATATCTCTAGCCATAAACTGTGGCTTGCCTCATTGTATTGAACACAAAAGCCACCTACTGAATCCCAACGTATTGAACACCAAGCTAACTAGTCCACCACATTAGGTACCCTCATAACTAACCCATCAGAGCCTAGTATGGGAATGATACTATAGAGGTAGTTATCCTAGGGAATGGACCCCAAGCCTCCCACTTCTTGCACTCAAGCCACACACCAATAAGCTATCCCCATCAGGTCTAAATTTTGGGTACAAACATTTTTATAACTAAAATGACCAAACTAATGATCAATATTATTTATATCCATGGGCTGTGAACTTGCCTCATCATATTAAAAATAAGTTTCAAGCCACATACCAATCCCCATCACATTAAGCACTAAGATAGTAGTCCATTGCATTGGATAATTTTCATGAATAACTCATAATAGATTAGTGTGGTAATGATGCTAAAGAGTGTCCATCCTAGAGAATGGACCCTGAGACCTCCCACTTCTAATACTCAGCTCACTCACTGCTTGGCTATCATCATCAAGTTTAAAATGTTAGGTAACATGATTTTTTTTAAACAGAGCCAAAATTACAAACATTTTAAACTAGAATGCCCAAACCAACATTGAATAGTATTTCTAGCCATGGGCTATGGACTTGCCTCGTCACATTGAACATAAGTTTCCAACACATGCTAATCCCCCTCACATTGAACATCGAGCTGGTAGTCCATTGCATTAGATATTTTTTTATGAATATTCCATCATAACTTATTTTAAGAATGATGCTAGAAAATGATTATACAGTCAATGGACCTTGAGACTTCTCACTTATAACACTGAGTTCACTCACCGCTAAGCTATCATCACCAAGTAAATATGTGTATATTTTTTAATACTTATACACTATATATAATAAGTTGTAATTGACTCTTACATATTATTATTGAATATAAATTAAACAAAAATTAAATAATTATTAATCTTAATTTATTTTAAATATTTTAAAAAAATATTATATCAAATTTATTAAATTCTCTACCATCAAACTAATCATCACTTTCAAATATAAAACTCTATTTAATCAAAATTTTATTTTCATCTCATTTAATATTATCTTGTTATGTATTCAAAATATATCATGAATGACATTTATAAATTGTGATCATAATATTGCTCAAGCTTAGAAACATTTGCAAGTGGAAATTGATATTTTTGTTTTTGATTGGTTTCATTGTACATATCCTCTTGTCCAACTAGCTTATCCTTATTTTACTAAGTATAGAAGAAAATAAAAAATATTACATACAAAAATTGAAGGTATAATAAATGCAACCCAAATATTTTAATTGGAATGATTTAGATTAGATTATTGTAGGTTATGGTGAAGTTTAAGGATATTTATGTGTCGCTATCACTTTCATCAAAGTGAATGAATTTGTGAATGAGTTGGCTCCCAAATAATTTAATAAGAGGTATGGACACATGGCCAAGGATGTAGGAAATCATCACTCATTGACAATTAAATACTATCAATTGTATGTGTTATATGATTTATTTATTTATTTATATTTGATACAAATTCCATACATGGTGCACTTATTCCTTGCTTTGTCCTGGAATCTTTTTTCATTAACATTTGACATAGTTATTAGTACTCTTTGTTTTAATTTATTTTGGATTTAGGAAATTTAAATAGGTTAAAACCATTAAAATGTAGATTACATGAAATATAATTGTCAATATAAAAATATGGATGTAACATAGATATACATTTCAATTAAGAAATATAGAAATGATCAAGCACATATGGGATATAATGTACTTTACTTATTTTTGTCTTATGTTTGCTCATTGCCTATGCCACAGTCATCAATATCATTGTGTAATAGCTTTATGATAACTCAAATCATAAAAAAGAGTCTTAAAAACCTTCAGAACACTACCAAAAAAATTTAGACACTTATATACATCTCACCATTACCGTGTCAAAATTACAACTCAGAATGACTTCCCGTAATAACGCACAAACTTGACTAAAATCCACCAAAATACCCAAATTCTTCTACACACTTGATGTTCATCTTATGAATCATAGCAAGGCATCCCTAATTGGGGTAATGAATTTTATTCAATCATCACCTTCCTTGGATTAATCTCTAATCAAATTATGACTTAGAAAATTGGCATTTTTGACCATTTGTGCATAACAATTTATCAAAATCTAAGAATTGAAAAATGGCAAATCAGGATTACTTAACTAAGCAAATCTAATTAAAAGATTAAGTTAAAAATCCATGGTAATTAAATGAATATCTAATTTTTAAAATTCATAAATTCAATAAAATATTTGAATTTGACACCATCATGACATTATCGGTCATAAAAGTCATAAATCTAAAATATCAACATTAATGCAACAAATATATAAATTTGGAAATCCATGCCTATTAATTGCAATATTAATTCCAAAATTTAATGTCTTTGGTCCTCCAAATTTGAATCATCTTGGGCCATGGATTCTCATCTTGAGATTGACGATCCTTATCCCTTTGCCAAGCTTATAAATACAAGGGCCATCATAGATTAAAAAAAAGGCTTTCTAGTACAAATATATAATGCAGAATTTATTCTAAAACTTCAAACATTTATTCCATTTTAATTGATAAAACAAATCCAAATGGTACATGAGGAGATGTTGGAGGCACTTGCCCAACCACATTACTAAAGATATTTAACTCTATATTTGGGAATAATCACCCTTGTGGACTAGCCTTGAAGGGAAGTTTCATGAAAAATGTATAGATTGTCATAGTTTATGTTCTTTTATTTACTATTTAATTCATCGACCTTCCCAAATAGAGGATTAGGATTAATATGATTTTTATTATTATTTTCTTTTTAATTTATTCACTAAAAATTTGACTAACCTATTTTGTAATCCTATTTCACATTTGACATGCTTGGAAAGACAACACACCCCATAAAAATCCTTGAAAACCTTCCTAGTCTTCTTATTATCAAATTTTATTGCTATCTAGAATTTATGTCCCCATTAACTCTCATTTTACTCTATTTTGAATTAATGGTTATCATTGGGATCACCCTAAAAAGTGGTGAGATTGCTCATGTGAACAACTTCAACCTACAGATCACCGAGATTGATTTTCTTATCTCTATATGTTCTATGTGTTTTTTTAGATCGATGGAATTGCCCTGTTAAATGGTGGTATTGAAACTAAATCAGTGGACTCACCCTTATAAACAATGAGTTTACCCTCTTGTGTCTTACTATATTTTCCTATAAACAGTGAACTAAAATTGCTAAATGATGGGTTTGACCTACAATTAATGGGGTCGATAGATAAATGGTGAAGTCACTACAAGGTAATTTGTATTCTATTTTTCATTTTTATAAATGATGAAATCATCTAATAATTGGTGAATTCATCTTGCTAATCAATGAATTCACCAATCTTGTATCTTTGACTCCCTACAAAATGATAGATTTGCTTTAAATTTGGTGGGGTCACCCTGTCTAACAGCAGGATTGCCCTGTTAAATGGTAGGATCACTCTTTGTAAAATATTATTAAGACTTTAATAAATATAAATCAACTTCTTTTTGATAAACATAATCATTATTTATATGCTTAATATTGTGTCTTAAAGGTTTTGATATGTTCTAAGTATTTTATTTTACATAATTTTATAAGGCAAACTTCAATCATATTTTATATTTGGTGCTTAATAAGAATAATCAATTTTGACTTGGCTTTGTGTGCATTTCATTTTTAGCTTAAGTTATTTGTTATTTACATACTTGTTTTTGTAAACCATTATGCGTATGCTCTCTCCTTACCCCCTTTAGGGAGTCTAGGTGACCATGTTAGAGTAGGCCGCTCATGTTTACCAAGTGTTTTTTTGTCTATTTATTATCGTGGATTTATCCCACATATGTTAGGATGCTTTGCTCCTTATTTTTCCTTTCCTATATATGTAATTCTTCCCATTTTTAACAACATAGAAGATATTTGGATGTAATATATGATATTTGCTACTTCTCCATATCAATTTGAAACCTTTTGTTTTACATATCTCTCATTTTGTGATACTATTTATTGTCAACACCTGAGATTAAATGGCTTGGAATGATCTATTTATCATTCCTTTCAAACCAAAAACACATAAGTCTATTTGCTTTCTTGCCTTCCTAAAAAAATGTTTCAAATTATACTCTTCTCTTGCCCATCTTTGGGATACTGAGAATTAAAAATGAAGCATGTTTTTAATTTTTATATTTTTTGAATTCATGGGTGGATTTCATCACCTTTCCATTGGTATTTAGGAGTGTGTTTAACTAGGAAGTGACATACTAGCATTGTACCAGATCCATTATCTAATGGGGTATACAAATTAAAATAACACCAATGGTATCTTAGTTGGTATGTCCTTTAGATCTTGATAATGCTGGTATCACTCCACTGAGACCCAAATGGTTGAAGTGGTCATAAAGGGCCAAAACCTTTTGGTGAATGGCCCATAGAATATTGCATCCAATTGATATATTATTCTAAAGCTCCCATGTAATGTAAGATATATCGGGACCATCTAGAAAAGCCAACAAAAACTTAGAATAAAAACCAAATTTTCCATGATGTTCTTATTGATGCAGGGGTGAAAATGTATTTGACCCCAAAGATCACCTTTTAGTACAAACATTGAGAGAAGGGGGATTAAAAACCCTACCAATAATTTCAATAATTTATTTAATGACCCCTTCAATTTTATCCTCTCAAAGGTGAGTATATAAAAAGTACTCAATGATTAAGTTATAACTCATGTCAGTTCTGAGTTATGATCATGATTACTTGATAACCTTTTCAAAATTAGTGTTGCATTCATAACCACATTCAAAATAAATACACCAAGTCCTAGAAACAAACCATTCAAAACATGTCCTTATACATTTACACACTAAGGTGTTACGTTGCCCAATTGTTCCAAACCATATTTAATCTTTTTTATGGTGTTACATGTACCAATTGAAACAAATCCTTGTCTCATTTTGTACCATTACACAACCCATTTTATTCTTGGTCTCAAACTTGCATTTCATTGTGTCACAATTAAAATATAAAGTCCAAAATTTAGGTTCTAATTCAGATCCAAAACTTTTTGATCTCATTCCAAATTTCAAAAAAATCATGTCAAAAACCTACCAAGGTCTAAACCATTCTTTAGTTCAAAATCCAATTGAGATATGGCCAGGTATATGCAAATTAGGGCCTCTTTACGTGCCAAATTTTGAGGAAGAATTCTATGATCCCTGGGGATACCATCAAAATTTTGAATAAAGTGAAGATAGTGAGGACCACCTATAGTGTTTTAAGACCTCCCTCCCATTGTTAGAACTAGTCAAGGTTAATTTAAACAACAAACCATGTAAGATAAGGATGAACAAATTATAAGGCTATTAGAATGTAGAGCCAAGCTCTCAACTAGCTTCCCCACAGACCAATTACACAGTCTTATTCGCATAAAAGAATTAACTCAAGAAATAGTTGATACCAAAAATCAACCACTTATTCAAAGTACAAAACAAGTCATTTCATCATCCAAAGGGAAAGGACAACTTATCGACCCATCCCAACATATAAAAATCATTACTTCTACCATACAACAAATTATCCAATGAATTCTGATCAACTGATAGATGATTTAATTAATCCTTTTAAAGTAATGTCATTCAATAATAATACCTTCATAGGGAAAAACCAATTGCTCAATCAACCAAAACCACCCATAGATAATGATACATCTAATGTAGACCCATTGGATCTATCTAAATAGGCCATTCCAATTAATGCTACATAATAATTCCCACTTGACATGCAACATACCTTTTTCAACCACCAAGATACCTTTTCTAATGCACAAGTGCCAAATAATATGCAATAAGTAATAAACAATACACAACAAATTATAAGTAATTCACAATAATAAATTGCCAACAATCCACTGCCACAACAAGCATTGGGAAGTTCCTAACACACATTGCCTACTTATTCTAATTTACAAGATAAATGCCTTACTATGAGCCAACAATAAGTTCTTCAAAACCAACAACTAATTCCTTTAAACCAATAATATATCCCCTACAATAAATAATAACATATCCGTTTGCAACAACAATTCCTTAAACCAACAACTAATTCATCTAAACAAATCAAAAATACCCCACAATCAACAATAATAAAGCCCTTATAAATTTCAACAATAATTTCCTCTAAACCAACAATGCATTACCAATTCCAATCCAAACTTGAACAATTAACAAATCCATTATCAAACTTTGAATGTGGGTTATAGGTTGATTATCCCTAATATAATCATGTAAAGAGACGCCATTCCTACTTATGCTACTACCAACCAAGGCCATCAAACACAACAAAATACCTTCCCTTTGTCACAAAATTCTCCCAACATCCAAGAGTGGAATGCAATGAAGCAAATTGTCTCTAAACTTCAAGCAGGTAATCAAATACCCAAGAAGTATAAATATGATGTAATTTTCCCTTATCCCTTTTACCTCAACGTTTTCCATGTACCTCCCCCCCCACATTTCGAAATACCAAATTTTGATAAATACAAAGGGAAATGTGACCTAAGAAAACATTTGCATGCATTTTTCATCTCATGCCAAGAAGTAGCTTACATCAATATATATATATATATATATATATATATATATATATATATATAGCTTATTTCCATATAGTTTAGGTGTACAAGTTTTAGAATGGATTCTCAAACTACTAAAGGGGTTGGTAACCACTTTCGATGATTTATCAAAAAAAAATGTTAACCACTTCTCCTACAACATAAAGCATGAGCTAACAGTAGTAGATTTATGCAATGCTAAGCAACCAGTAGAATAAATATTCTTGACATATTTACAAATGTGGAGAGACCTAGATAGTCAATTTTCACATAATTTTTGGATAAATAATTAATATGAATTTTCCCATAAAACCTAAATGCCAAATTTAGACACAATCTGAGACTTCATTATGCAAACACATTTGAAGAGATAATTAACAAAGGAGTGTAAATTAAAAAAACACTAATTTATAAATGCCTTATAAATATATACTCTCAATCCTAAGTACCAAACCAAAACCTAGTGCCAAATGAAAAGCAAGTGCCAATTCAAGCCAATGCAACTAAAGAGCTGAAGACCTTCGTCAAAAATTTAAAAATGGTCATTAATGGGGTCAAAAAGGTAAGACCTATACAAATAGTCTAGCCACCACCTACCCAAAGTACCCCACCTAACCTGTATCTCACATTTTAAATATATTCTCCACAATGAGGACATTACTGAGATAGAGTTTGTAGTGACCTTAGGGAGCCCATTGAGGCAATATTCCACAAATTGGTGGTAGCTACTATGATCATTTGTCCTATTCCAAAACCCTTTCTAGAGGGTTAACCCAAGCCAACATGGTATTGATATAATGAGTATTATGATTACCATCACATTATTGGTCATGCAATCTATATATGTGTGTAGTTAAGGTATCTTATCCAGGATTTTCTTGATAATGGGGAAATCAAGTTGGAGAAAAGAGCACCCAAAACTAACCAAGACATGAAAATATATAAGAACCCCTTTCAAAAACACAAAATTAAAAAGCAAAGAAATAATCAAACTCAAGGGCAAAGCCATAATTAGAACCAAAGATAAGGTCATAATCAACAAGGACAAGGCTAAATTCAGAACCAAGCTAATCATAATCATGATCATGGCACCAAAACTAACCAAGCTGGATATCTAAGTGTAGCATATGATTATGGTGATGTCATAGGGCATATTACAAATAATTACATCACTACTATTAAAGTCATTCCTTGTACACCATCACTCTCACTAGAGCGTTAGCCCTTCTACATTAGCGCCACCCCTTTGATTATAGGTAATTCCAACACAAGTCAAATTAATTCAAATGTACCTCAATCATTAAGAATTACTATTCATTGACCCCCTCATAATTCATATAATTCAAGTAATGCTTTCCCTACTCAAAATTATGCAGTTGAAACTAGATATCCAAGAGTCACCCTTCAATGCCCTTTACCACCTTCTAATGCCAATACCAATTCCAATCAGGACATGCCACCATTGAAATCCAAACCACCTCACCATTCTATTGAGAAGCCATATAATATTGGTAAATAACTAAACAAATTATGTGCATAGATTTTAATCCTAAATCTCTTATGTACACCATAGGTTCATTGTATAATATTAGATGACTTTATCCAATAGTCCAAAGCACCCAATCACATTGATCCAGCCTAGTTCCAAGCATTGGTGGGTCATTTTTCCCTAGGTCAACAACTCACATTTTATCAAAGTTATATGTTATAACTTGGTCCCCTTTATATGAAGTCAAAAATGCATCATATCTATGGATTAATCCTAGATTGAATACTATAGATCACACCTACACTTCCGATTGGGGATACACTTTGTTAAGCAGGAGCATGACCAATATGGGGATGCACTAAACCCAATTAGGGGATCACTTGTATAAATTATCACAACACATCATGCTAGGAAGGGTTCCAAAGCCTACAATATAACACAATCACACAATGACCCTAATGGAGTCCTAAGGTTTAAAATGTTCACTTTATTTTAATAGCAAGAAATTAAATCTAATCTAGTGCACACCAAAGCTTATGGCACAAAGTCAAGGTTAGAAGCAATAAAACAAATAACTAAACTAAACATGTATTAGAAGACATATACTCATGTCAATCTCTATAGAATCCTAAATACAAGGAGATAAGAATACAAATGTATTATTTATCTACTCTTACAAAGGATAAATAAAGTTAGGAATACTTACCTTTGAAGATGAACCTACCGAGCCTCAATCTCTCCCTTGGCCAAGGTGCTTTGTAAGATATTATTGTGTTATGTAAGGATAACCAAGATAAATCAGATCTAGGCTACATAACCTATCTAAGCATCTAAAAGACTTATCCATAAGACAAGATCCATATCCCCAAAGAAAGCATGAGACCCTAAGCTTTATTACTCAAGTAGAATGGTCAATAAGTAGATGTTCACTCACACTTCTTTGTTAATAATTATTCTCTTATGAAATGGTGGGAAATAAACTTGTATATATAGGTAGATCTTGCCCTAAATCCTCCTAGGAATGTCAACTGTACAGGGTCAACCCAGTCGACCCAATGTGTTTTCAGGGATAATTTAATAGGTTTATACTAGGTCAACCAAAAGGCTAACAAACCAAGAAAGTAAAGAATACCCCTAAATTGTATTGAGTCAACCTAGTTGATCTAATACAACCAACTATCCAAAAGGGTGTTAAGGTAACAAAAAGAGGATGGAAAGAGGAAAAAGACTGGAGGAGGTAGGACTGATAAGAATAAGCTTAGGGTTAATGGTTTTAGGAGACAAGTGTGTAGATGGCAAGTGGTAAAAGAGACACTAATCTTATGAAGCACCGATGGTCTACCCACCCCTTTCTTGATGCACCCCTTAAGGCATGTACCAGTTAGATTGAGACTCAACAAGTTCCTTCAAGATATAAAGTGTCAGTAATCAATAAAAGTTTAGAAATATTATATGTATATATATGCCCCACTCAAAGCTCATCACGTGTCATGTAAGTGCAACACAAGATGGTGCTTTGAGATAAAATATAGTAACACAAAAAATTGATGCTAAGTAAAGTGCAATAAGGAACAAATAAGATAAATGAAAGGATTAAATTAAAAAACACATACCTTTACTTATCTTAGTGTTGTAGATAAAGAAGGAAATGCAAGCAATGTGAAGGTGTCCAATGTAGAGAATACTACACGAACATGTAGAAGTTAGTGCAAAAAATAGCCAAAAATTGAAATTGGTGTAAAATAGGCATATGATAGGTTAGTAGAGACAAAGAAGATAATTGGAAATTTTAGGATTTGTAAATCAAGGTATTTAGAATATTAAAGATAAATAAATGACAAAAGAATGGCAAATGGATGACAAATGACTAGCAAATGAATGATAAATGATGGAAAATGAATGAGAAATGATAAGAAATAAATGACATATGATATTGAATAAATGATATTGGAAAGCATGTAAAGCATAAATGGAAAAAAGGAATGGTAATGCAAGAAAACTCTAACAAATATATGTAAGAAAGTTAAAAGTAAGCTCATGTAAGATAGGCAAAAAGGAAAACATGAAAGAAATAAAATGAAATGTAATTGAAGATGGAAAACAAACATGAAGAAGGCATATATGTAAGAATGGAAAAAGGGTGTGGAATCAACTATCCACAATAGAAGGTTAGTATAATAATGACAAGTGAAAGAAAAGAGTGATCTATAGTTACTCAAACATGTTGTTTTGATCTAAGGATAGATAAAACTGAAAAAAGGTAATGCTAGAATGTTTTAAAGAGATGAAGAAGACAGAATAATTAGAAGAGGGAAGATATATTTGGAATCAAAATTTGCTTGTCAAGGGGGAAAATGAAATGGGTGGAGGGGATAATGAAGAAAAACCAAGGTAGAATAACTCTTTATCAAAGTCAAGACACTCAAATTAGGTTTGTCACAAAAAGAGGACTTTTGACCTTAAGAACTATGAAGAGCTTCTCTTAGCCACACAAGTCTTAGGTCAATAAATGGAGTATATAGATCATCCCATGAAGGCTAAATACATGAAAATTAAAATGGACCTACCTCTCCATGACATGTTCCCTATTCTGTAGGACCCCTTACAGAGCTGTCAGTCTACAACAAAGATTGGGTATTTGCATGGGAAAGTAGGTATCACCATAGAGTTTTTTGAATTCCCCTATTCCAATCTATTGGACTAATGTACCCCAAGGACCTTGGCTCTATGTGAGGCCAACTATGGAGTTTGAGCTTTGATTAGAGATAGGAGATGTGTTTGTAATCACATCTTTTGGTATGAATTTGACTTTTGAGATTTTGTATGTTGCCTTTTAGATATCATTGCCTTTTATTTCAAATGATTTGGATTTTAAATTTCTTGGTGGAATTTTATATTCCTTCTCCATACGGATTTGGAAAACCAAACATGGGTGCTAAGGTGACTTTCATTTGAATACTTGGGACAAGGTTGCTAAGAGAGAGAAACTTCAAACAACATAAGATTGAAGAGTCTTGTAAATCTAGGTGAAATAAAAGTGTTATCTTGACTTTGACCTTGTTTTATCCAAAGTAGAGATGAAAGGAAGGGGAAATCAAGAGGAGTGACACATGGAAAAATTTAAATTACTTCAAATTGAAAAAAATGTGACAAAGGGAAAAAAGGGACACAATGACAGAAAAGGGTGATTCCTTATCATAAGAATGATGGGAAATGGAAGAAAACATGCTAACTTAGATTGTTATGCAGATTTCATCTAGCAAAAAAAGCAAAAGCTAAAGTTTGAGAATAAGGATCAAGAACATGAAAAGATGGTAATTTTATGAGGATGGTCAGGTCCTATATGTGGTCTTACAAAGCAACTCATAAAAGAGATACCCATGAGGGTGTCGATAAGAAAGAGAAAAATCAAAATGAGGTAAGCAAAGAAATAGAAATATTTTATGAGGGATTTAAACTCACAAAAGAAAAACCCAAAGGATGCCAAAACAACATTGGCAAGAAGCAATAGTGAAAGAAGAAAAAAATGTTGATTTTGTGAGGAATGCCAGGTCCTATTTGCGATCTTACAAAGAAAATCATAAAATAAAAACCCAAGGGGTGCAAAGAATAAGAGAAAATGTAGGAAGATAAGGAAGACTATGTCACATCAAGAGGTAAATGCTAAAGAAAGGGAGAAAATGATCATAAAGCTACTAAGGCAAAGAGTGACATAAAAAGACAAATGAAACAGGTATATAAATATAAAAATGAAAACAAATGCCAATTGTAATGTGGAATAAAATCAAAGAATGTAATGGAAAAAAATTATGATAGTAAAATGAAAGTAAAGGAAGGAAATAAAAATGCACAAAAACATAGAAACATGAGATAAGAGAATTAGTAAGACCTATGATAATGTCTGTATCAAAGATGAGCATGTGAAATACAATTTTAGAAATCTTGGAAGGTTTCTTGAAGTTAGATTTGGTTGTTATTATGCATTGTTAAATAAGAGTGGGCATCATAAGATGTCCCAACGGGTAAGTGGATGTAGGTATGGGCATCAAAAGATTCCCCAAAGTCTAAATGGACACGTGGATGGGAATCAAAATATGCCCCAACATGTGAGTTAGAGTGAGGTAACATTAAACCATTAAAATGATTTGCATTGGGTTGGCAAGTGCATACAGAGATAGGTAAATGTGTTGGTTTGTTATATTTTAAGGATGTTGAATGTGAAATATGATGTGTAGGAGAGGTATGAGGAGATAAAGGAGGTAAAGGAGGACCATGGATGATATGCTTTAAAGTAGGAATTTGAACTAGGTACTTTTTTGGTTTATATGACTTAAGAGGTTGAGGTTCAATGGATGCCATAATATGTTTAAAGTTGTTCATGTTAGCTATCCTTTCCTTATTGGTGTAGGAAGAAGGATCAACTATGCTTTGAACAAAATTAACATATGAGGTTTGTTCATTAGGTAATTGATGTTGGTGTGATTTTGGTTCTTGAGATTGACTTTGAGAAGCTTGAATATATTCTTGATAAAATTGTTTTATGAGAGTATCAAGATTAAAATGTGGACCAATCAAGGAAGAAATAATAAATTGGTGAAGATCACAACCAGACTTATGAGAATGACCTATGGTATCATTCCACCAACAAAATTTATCCAAATTGTACCATTTTGGAGGAGGTTTAGAAGGATCAAAGTTCATGGGTTTAGAGGGTGGCAATTTATTATTAAGTTGTTATAGATTTAAGGGTGGATGGGTTGGGTTAAAATTAGTTGAATTAGATGCTCCATTTTGAGGTTGGGGAGGATTGGATGAATCCTTGGTGTGAGAAGAAGATTGGAAAGATGCTTTAGTAGTTGTTTAGATGGTTCAAATTGAGTCATAATAAAGTCTTGCATTTTTGCTTGGTTTAAGGCTTCATCTAAAGTTTTAGAGGAAAAGATTCAAACTTTGTATTGAAGGGTAGGTTTAAGAATGGTGACAAATAGTTTTGACAGAGTATCATCATTCATATTATGGTCCACTTTATGAGCAAGAAAATTCCATCATTTAATGAAAGTATGAGCAGATTCATTATGAAGTTGTTTAGCATTGATGAAATGGCTAAGGTAATTTTAGGAAGGTCATCATGTTAGAATTCCTTCACTATAGCATTGGATAAATCCTCTAGTTTTAGAGATGAAATGTCTAGGAAGTTGATTGTACCATTCAAGTGCATCACCAATAAAGGTTTTGGATAAAATCTTGGTGGTAGTAAAGGTGTTAGTTTGGAACCATTCCTTATATATATTATCAAAATACTTAAGAAATATGGTAGGGTCATTAGTCCCATTATATGTGATAGTTGGAGAAATGTTGATAATATCTATGTATATAACGAATGGGGCTAAAGGCTCATTTTGAAGATGTTGAAGCATTTTTTTATCCATTAGAGGTTAAGGGATAATATTCCCATTGGAATATCTAAGAGGAGGGATAAAATATGGATTTGGTTGAGACATGATGACTTAAGGTGGTTGACTAATCATGTTGCATAAATGTTATTGCATGTTCATCACTTGAGATTGATTGGTTGTTTGCATGATGTTCATTTGTTGGATAACTTGGGAAAGAGGTTGAGTTGTATCAATAGGTGGATTTTAAGGTGGGGTATTAGTATTGATAGGAATAATATTGGTAGTGTTTGTGGGAGGAGGATTATTTGTAGGTGACAGATTCCCAATATTAATATTAGTTGCCTTAAGTGTGGTAGAAGAAGAAGGAATCTTGGTAAAGCCACCATTATTGTGAGGAGTGTAAATATTATTATCATAAAGGCTATTGAATAATTGGGAACCATATAAATTATCAATTTGAGTGGTTTCAACCATGTTACTTTTGGAATTGATAAGACTAGGTGCTCTTGTTATGGGTGTAACAAGAGGATTGTGAAGATTGGTTGTAAGGGTATGAGTGTTGATAGGAGACGGATTAGTTGGTGGAAGATTCCAAAAATTGGTATTGGGAAGAGGATTAAGATGAATGACCTTAAATACATTACATTGTGTAGTGAGTGGTTTTGGTTTAGATAAGAGGAAGGGAGAAATTGGATTGTTTCATCTAAAGTAATGAAATAAATGAGGTTATTATCCAAATCTTTAATTATGCAATGTTTTGGACTAAGGAAATGCTAATAATATGTCTTAATGATGAAACAAGACTAGATAACCACACAAGGAGAAAAAAAAATTATAGAAAACAATACATGGTCGATTGGGTCGATCCTATACAACAAACAGGGTTGAAAAGGGTCTATAAACAGTACAGGTTCAACTAGGTCGATCCTATAGAGAAAACAGAGATTGAGAAATGTATATAAACAATATAGGGTTAATTGGGTCAATCTTGTATAGTGGATATAGGTTGAAAAATGTTTGCAGATAGTACATGGTCTACTGGGTTGATCCTGTACAGTGAATAGAGGCTAAAAATAAGTAGATTCCTTGTTTTGCCTATATGTTTATTTCTACTCATCCTTTTTACAAAATGTAAAATGCATTGGATTCTTGATGATGTATATAATGAAAATAGGGAAGATAATAAATTTGATAGCAAGTTGTGAATAATAAATTTTTTCAATTAATGTAAATAAGTAAGCGTTGAAAGGAAATAAATAGCCAATTGGATTGACGTTGGCTAATCCAATTGAAACACACAAAATAAAATATTGCACTAACATTGGCTAATTTAAGGTTTTGTGCACATAATTGAGTGAAGATAAATAAAACGACCTGAAAAGTAAATCTAACTAATTGGTCAACCTAATTGTTAATTAGATTATGGAAGTTGGCTATAAGCAAGGTACTAGATAGCAATCTAAGGATGGTTTTAGGGAGTTTGGGTTGAAAGGGATTGTAGTGACAATGATATAGGATTTTTATTGGGGCTTACCCCCTCACTTAACACATAGTAAAAATAAGCGTGTTAGGTTCTTATCCAGAATACACCATTAACCATGCTTTATACTTGACCAGAGCATCAAGCCAGCTTCCCCCTTGGTGATGAAATCCACGTAGGTTGGCCTAGGTTAGACAAAATGTTAAAGTGATTGTTTATGTTTTTGTGATTTCACTAGATGTGCATAAAATATAAATAGTGAAACTAAGTGATTAATTAAAAATCCCCTAATTAGACTATGTGAACTATTCTAAACATGCAAACAACAAGAAAATAAATGTGTGAACTAATTACTAGAAGATATGAGGTTAATTCCAAATTTGAAACAAGGTATAGTGTTGACACTATATGAAAAAAATATAGAATAGGGTCAAACCTATACAATGAAATAAAATTTTGAAAATGAACTGGGTCGACAATGTCAATCTAGTTATTTTAGATAACACATAAAACATAGAACTGGGTCGATAGTATCGATCTAGTTGACTATGCAAGGGTAATTTTGAAGACTGAAAACTTTGAAATGAAAGATAGAAAAGAAAGTGAAAAATAATTAAAAAGGAACCTTAGTAGATAAGAGATGCAATGAAAAAGATTAATGGTCTAGAACCTAGAAGTATACTTGAGAAACTAGTAAATTGGGTCGATAGTATCGATCAAGATGTACAAGAACCTACTGCAAAAGTGTTAAAACTATAAGGAGTCAAATGAGTCAACCTAGTAGATTATATATATATATATATATATATATATATATATATATATATATATATATATATATATATATATAGATATGAAAGGTTGGAAACATGTACTAGGTTGATCTAGTTTCCTATTCTTAAAAACCTATGCACAAAGAAAAATAATTGGGTTGATAGAATCGATCTAGTATATCAAAATATATGATCAAAATAAATGAAATAAATGAAGGAAAAAGAGAAGAAATCCTACAAGGGTTAGTTCACATCAGGTTCACCATAATGTATGTAATCATAAATGCATCATGCCTGTGGATTAATCCTAGATCGGATAAGATAGATCACACCTAAACTTTCAATTGGGGATACACTTTGTTAAGTGAGAACATGACCAATATGGGGATCTGCTTGACCTGATTAGGGGATCACTTATCACAACACATCATGCTAGGAAGGGTTCAAAATCTTATAGTCTAACACAATCGCACAACAAACCTAATAGAGTCCTAAGGTTTAAAATGTTCACTTTATACTATAGCAAGAAAGTAATTCTAATCTAGTGCACACCAAAGCTTGTGGCACAAAGTGGGGGTTAGAAGTAATAAAACAAACAACTAACGTAAACATGCATTAGAATACATATACTCACATCAATGTATACAAAATCATAAATACATGGAGATAAGAATATAAATGCATTATCTATCTACTCTTATAAAAGAGAAATAAAGTTAGGCATACATACCTTTGAAGACGAACCTACTAAGCCTCAATCTCTGCCTTGGCCAAGGTGCTTCACAAGAGATTATTTTGGTATGTAAGGATAACCAAGATAAATCATCTCTAGGCTACACAACCTATCTAATCATCCAAAAGACTTCTCCATAAGATAATATCCGTATCTCCAAAGAAAGCATGGGACTCTAAGCTTTATTCCTCAAGTAGAATGGTCAATAAGTAGATGTTCACTCACACTTCTTCACTAATAATTCTTCTCTTATGAAATGGTGGGAAATGAACTTGTATATAGGTGGATCTTGCCCTAAATCCTCTTGAGAATGTCAACTGTACGGGGTCAACCTAGTCAACCTAGTGTGTTTTTAGGGAAAATTTACTAGGTTTGTGCTAGGTCGATCGAAAGGCTAACAAACCAAGAAATTAAAGAATACCCCTAAACTGTATTGGGTCAACCTAGTTGAACCAATATAGCTAACTATCCAAAAGGGTGTTAAGGTAAGAAAAAGAGGATGGAAAGAGGAAAAATACTAGAAGAGGTAGGACTAAGAAGAATAAGCTTATGGTTAATGGTTTTAGGAGACAAGTGTGTAGATGGTAAGTGGAAAAAGGGACAACAATCTTACAAAGCACTGATGGTATGGCCACCCATTTTTTGATGCACCCGTTAAGGCATTCACTCAGAGATATTGAGACTCAATAGGTTCTTGCAAGATACAAAGTGTTAGTAATCAATAAAATTTTGAAAATATTATGTGTATACACCCTCTATAATAATAATTTATACATAAAAGCTATCATTTACCACCATAAATTCAAGTGAGTTCTCATAGATAATGGTTCAAGGTTAAACATTGATTCCTTGAAGTTGATCCAACATTTAGGTTACATAATAATGGATATGTAACCAAACACTATTACAATCAAAGCATATGATAATGTAGAGAGATAATCTATAGGTACTATCTATTTGCCTATTATTGTTGGGTCTATCACCTACAACACCTTTTACCATATCATAAACATTGAGATACCCTATAATATACTTCTTTGTCATCCTTGAATCCATGAAGTACGAGTAGTCCCTTCTACCTTGTACCAATGCATTAAATTCCATAATTCACAATTAAAGGTCATTATTCTTGGTGATTTATAGTCATACTTATATTGTAAAAACATAGAGGCTGAGTATGGAACAATAATTATTGTCCTAGCACTGAGTATGTAGGTAAGAAGAATAAAGGAAAAGTTCACAAATATCTAAATTATAATTACATTAACACTAGTTACCTCACGTCTACTTCCTTTATTCCACACCTGAATCAATTTATGCTCACTTTACCATTGAAGAGGCCAACATTGCCATAGATTGCACTCAAGATGATTTTCACATCAATAAATTTCCTGAATCCCCAAAATCCCATGAAAGGCCAAAACCTATTCCTGGCATGCCCAACATGATATGGAAAAACAATTACACATCTGCTCTATAGTAGCCATTCATGTTTGTAAAAGACACAACACCAAATCAAGATCAACCCACTAGTTTTGAAGAAGATTGGTTGTATGGTGATGACTTTGCTACTTTTTATCAAAATACTAAACAACCCATTCCTAATAGAATTATGTACAATTAAGACTATGAGGGAAAATGTCTAGGGGAAAAATCACAAGGTATTCTTGAACCTATACTTGCAACAACAAATGTAAGAAATTGAAGTCTTGGATTCACACCATTTGGGGGTGACCCCATAGTTTTTGAGATTGATACCACTTAGTTAGCTGATGAAGAGACTCCTGGTATTGACACAATGTCCCATTATAACACCTACGATGAGCTAGTAAGTACCAATTTGTTCAATACCAATGCCATTCTTACCATTACATCCCATTAGCCTCTTTTCATCTACCATCCCAATCTAATCAATTAGGACCAAAAAGGTTCAATTATACCATTAGGTGAATCCTAGAACAAGGAGTCCATCATTGAATTCATAGGCCTAAGATAAAAATTGCCCATAGGTGATCATAAATAAGGATTTGACTTTGTATTGGACCCTACTATCAAATTTTTAGAGTAGATGAACTTCCTTGGTCATAAAAAAAATTAAAGCATCGATATCCTCTAGTGAAAACCTATTTGAGGCACCTTTGGATCAAGGATAAATTAAAGAGAAAGACAAGTCCATAGGTGAAAAGATGAAAACCTATTTCAGGCACCTTTAGATGGAGAAGTTTGCTCATCTCCCCAGGAAGCTCAGTGTCCTCCAAGTCCAATTATTTTAGTTGGGTCTGACATTAATGAAGAAGAACATATAGTCTTTACACAATTTTTACATGACTTTATAAATCAATTCATTAATTAGCCACTGCTAGACATGGCCAATTTTGATTTTTATTACATGGGTTAGCCCCATGGCTCACAAATAATTAAAGAAGACCACTTTCCATCCTTGCCTACTATTCTTGAAGATGGGTATACACTCTTTGTATAAGATACCATAGAGGTGAACATCAACACCTGTGATGACCCCAAACTAATTTAGTTAGGTGCATCCCTCATTACTGAGGAATGTGATTTCATTATTGTTATCCTGAAGGACTTTGTCAACATCTTTACCTAGACCTATTTAGACATGCTATGTTTAGACCCATATTTAAGGGTACATCAACTCGTATATTTAGATGCCAATCGAATCAAATTGAAGCTATGAAAAATTTATCCATGCATTATTATCTTGGTTAAAAAAGAGCTAGAGAAACTATTGGGAGTAGGATTAATATGACCATTGGATTACTTAGAATGGATCTTAAACATTTTTCTAGTCAGCAAAAAACCTTAGGGAATTTTCTTGTGTAATGAATTTAGAGATATTAACAAGGCATGCCCTAAGGATGACTTCTATTTATCAAAAATTGACATGATATTTGACTCAACAATAGGCTGCGAGATATTATCCCTCATGGATGGCTTCTTAGGATATAACTAGATCAATATTACACTTGAATACCAACACAAAACAAAATTCACCACTGCTTGAGGGAAATTTTGTTATCAAATCATGCCATTTGGCTTGAATAATGTTGGGGAAACTTATTAGTATACCATGTCTATCACCTTCCATGACATAATGCATGACATTATTGAGGACTATGTAGATGACAACCTAGCCAAATCCAATACATGTGAAGGACATCCTGACATTTTATGAAGAATATTTGAGACTTTGTGGCTATAAGGTACACTTCAATCCTAAAAAGTGCATCTTTGGCATCACTTTAGGAATTTTTTAGGATTTATTGTGTCATGCTGAGGCATTAAATTTTATCCTGCTAAGGTTAAGGCCATTATGTAAATGCCTTTTCCTTTTAGTTTAAAATAGCTCCATAGCCTCCAAGGCAAACTGCAGTCCATTCACCAGTTCATTTCACAATTGGTAGATAGATCAATAGATGCCATGGTGACCATACCCATGGATAATAAAAAATTAGCAGATGCCATGGGGACTATTGGGTCTATGTTAATAGTGGCTATTAATTTCAAAGAGTATCAAATTCTTATTGAGAACTAGCTTCAACTTGCTCACATATACCCAGATTTTGAGATGGTATGCGATATTGTTGTTCCCAATATGCCTTGGTACCAAGACCTATACACCTACCTCCATGACCAAATTATTCCTATAAACCTATCACAAGACCAACATAAAGCCTTCATACATAAAACTAATCAATATACGTTACTTAAAAATACACTTTATTATAGGGGTATGATGGAATGCTACTTCATTGTTTAACTTTAGAAGAATCTAAATTAGAATTGAAGGATGTACATAAAGGAAATTGTGGGGCCCACACCAGTAGCCTAGTCCTCACCAAGGAACCCCTCCAAATTGGGTATTATTGGCCAATAATGGAGATAGATGCTTGTCAACATGTTAGGAAATGTGATGTTTGTCAATGACATAGTGATTTGATCCATGCTCCTTCTTTACCACTCCAACTAATCACTACACCATGATTGTTTTATACTTGGGGACTCAATCTTGTAGGTAAAATTAACCCCACTTCCTCTGATGGCCACAAGCATATTATAACCACTAAAAAATATTTTACTAAGTGGATAAAGGCCATAACCCTCATTTATATAAATGGAAAGTAGACTATAATTTGATTTGCTATCACCTCATCTGTTGATATGGAATTCCCTACATGATTATATATGATAATGGTGGTCCATTCAAAAACAAAGATGTCAAATCCCTTTGTACCAAATTATAAATCAAGCATAAAAGAGCCATGGCCTTTTATTTGCAAAGTAATGGCCAAGCTGAGGCATCAAACAAAACCATTATTAAGATTTTAAAAAATATTTTCAATGATGCTAGCCATGATTAGAACTTGTAATTATTCCTAGCCTTCTGGGCTTATCATACCAGTACCCACACACCTATAGGATCCACACCATACTCTTTAATCTTTGGATTTGAGGCCATTATCCCTATCAAGATCAAGTTTCACCTATCCACACATTTATCTATAAAATATCATTGATGATGAGGGATATAGAGTGGACAAATTGAAAGAGCTATACCTCTTGGATGATAAATTAAAATCAACATTGGATGATTTGAAATCCTATCAAAATAGTTTGCACCAAAACTACAACCAACATATTCTCCCTAAATAATTTAAAATTGGTGATTTGGTGCTTAAATAAAATTAAAATAACACCAATGCTAAGCGTAATAAGAAAGGCAAATTTGAGGCCATTTGGCTTGGTCCCTTTGTTGTTACTGGAAATTATGGTTCAGGGGGCATACATGCTAGCTATCCTATATGGACAAGATCTCAAGTAACCTTTGAATATCATGCATCTCAATTGTTACTATGCTTAATGGATTTGAACCATTGTCTATGAGAGCCCTTACTTGGGGGCACCCATTTCACCTTCATCCTTTTACTATACCATTCCCTAAATCATTATTATTCTTTATTCTATTTCTTATTACCATCATGATATTGATTACAACTAACATGTGTTACAGGTAGATTCAGAGACTACTATGCCAAAGGCACTTTAAAATGATCAACATTAGCATCTTCTTTGTAGACAAGTGTTTCAGGGCATGTCAATAAGGGTGTTACCTATTTGATAGTTAATTAAAACTTCCTATAATTAATTCTTTTTATATTATTCTCCCACCATGTGTCATTTCTATTCCAATCTTGTTGTTGCATGGTATCCCCCAGTTCTTTAGGTTTTGTTGTTGGTTTGTGGTAATTACCACTATAGTTGGTTTAGCTATTGTTTGAGCTTCTACCTAAGGGAGATTATCTTTTCCTAGACAATTCATTTCACATTTGCACATATTACCTTGTTTTCCTTATTCTAAAATACCCAAAACATTGAAAAGTCCTAGAGAAACCCTAAAAATCACAAAATTGTGAAAATTGGCTTATAATTTCCACAATAAATATAAAACCCTAAATTTTTTTGGGATAAAACCTCTTATCAAGCTTGATTAATTTCAAATGTTCATTACCATACAATTCATTATCCTCCCAATTATGGGAGAACTATATCAGCTTGAGGTCCAGATAGACGATGTAGGTAGTGTTTGGATGCATGGGGCATCCCAGGTCAACTTGACCACTCATAATTCTCCAATTTTTATTTCTAATTCCATTTTCATATTCCACCATTTACCTTATGTTATCATCATTTTGAAATAAACCATTTTCCGTATGCTCTCACCATTTTGTGAGCAAACTTTACCTTATGCTATCATCGTTTTACAAGCAAAAATTTGCCTTATGCTCTAACCATTTTGTGAGCAACCTTTAACTTTTGCTCTCACCATTTTATGATAAACCATCACATTATGCTCTTAAAATTTTATGATTTTATCTTTCCTATTTGTCCTCTATAATCACATACTTACTTGTCATCACTTTTCTTTTATCCCAAATCCTGGGAGAACTACATTTAGCCTGAATTCCATAGGACTATGTAGGCAACATCCACTTGCATTGGGGAATTTGGAGTCAAGTCAGCCACCCTTTCCCTCTCATTCTATTTCCCCTTGTTTTCCCACAACTGATCAACTATCCCTTTAGCTTAGGGGCACACAAATCAAAGCATAATACCTTACTAATCCCACATGCAAAAATTGTTGATAACTTAGTTAGGTTTTACTTTTTATTACGTTGTCTTTTTGGTTTGTCTATTTTACTATTTATTTATATTGTTTATCATATTATTTATCTATATTTAATACACTTAGGCCTTGATATTTCATAGCTTGATCTTAGGTTGTTTACATTATGTACGTAAATTGTTTAATTGCTTGTTTGATACATTTGGTTATAGTTAATTCTTGATATTTAACATCTCACAATAAATTTCTTACGCTTGTATTAACCCCTTTTTGTTGGTATGTATTTGATTTAGATATTTTATGTTTTCAATTTAGGTTTTGTTGTTCTATATCATCATCTTGAGTTGTAAATATTCACTTTGAACTAGTCCATGCAATTGGCATAAAATGTTATCATAAGCTATTTATACTTATGATGCATAATCTCATTGGAAAAATTAACAACCAAGTGCTTAAACCTTATATAACAATGTTACATTAAAATTATTTGTCCAAGAACAACTTATTTATACATGATTCAAATGACATAACCACATCACACAATAAATATTTGTAATAAACATGGCTATCACTATGATAACTATGCACTTGCATCTCCTAAGGTAGACATATAACATCTAGTCATACTAAAAGCACATCCATGATATAAACACAATTACAAACACTACATATCAATTAAGATAATAGAATCATGGTAAATAAATATACATCAATATCCATATTCTGATCAACAAATTTACATCTAACATCTTAGTAGTGAAAAATCAAAGAGCATCATGTCTCATAAAAGAATAATCAAGAGTCTATGTAAAATATGCATGAGTAGAAATGAATGTCATATATATATCAAAATCAAATATTTATACATCAAGATAATATATACATCTCATATACAACAAAAATGTAGAACTAAAAATAAAATCTTAGCTCTAGCTTGTTCTGTCCCTAGGGGACTATGATAAAAAAATATGGCTTGTGCCCAGATGTGTTGGAGATGATGGTGGTGGACCCATCACTCCCTGCTATCATGTTGGCTATGCCACTAATCACTCAGATTCTATAGTGTATCATGACCTTGAGGTATGACATATCTGCTAACTCTGTGTATACTCTCAATAGGATGGAGCCCTACCCTCTATCAAAACTATCAACTCATATAGACTATGATAGTATGCCACCTCATCTTTCACATGCATGGAATCATCCTTTACCTGTAGGGAATCATCCTTGTCCTAGATATATATGCCATTTAATGCACCAATTGTTTATTTTAAATCTAGTGAAGGAGCCTTTTTCAAGGATATCTATTTGTAGTTATGATTGAAGAGTTCAGTAGTTACAAAAGTAATACATGCCATGTCAAGTGAAGGAAGATGATTTGAATCATGACAACCATTGCTAGTCAAGGTATTCATAAAAGTGTATGCAAGTAATTATATTTTGTAACTATAAGAGACAAAAGAGACATTAATGAAAAGAGTTATTAAAGCTAGCAAACTAATATGATATATCTATGTTTTTCACCTAGATAGGGTGTCAACATATGGAGGAGAATGGAGGGGTTAAAAATAGGCACATGAAAAAAAGGTAGGTAAGGATATAAATTCTTGTGATAGGCATAGTAGCAAAAGGCTCAGATGAGGACAATGATGTATACATGTAGACTGAGTAAATTTGATCATTTTAATTTAAATTAAAATAAAATTGATTGTTTGGGAAGTTTAAAAACATATTTGAAAGGGTTGTAGTAAGGATAGGTAAGGATGAAAAGTTTTCAATGTTATTCATTTAAGTATAAATATTCAAAAATATAGATATAGAGAGATTGGGTTCGATCTCCGTGTGATTTTGATGAATTTTTTTAGTTAGGTGTATACATACTCATATTTTTGTAATCATCTATTTATTAGTAGAGATGTCGATAAATAAAATAACTATATTTAATTAAAATTATAGAATATTATAAAATTAAACAATAAGACTAAGGAAGTTGAAAATAACAATTTAAGTATAAAATTTTATAATTAATTAGATTTTGTAACTAAGTATTTAACTATGAGTGTGTTTTGATAGTGGAAAATAGAGTGAAGTAGGTATGTGATTTGTATAGATCCATGATTATGTTTTTAGTTGTTCACAACTAATTTTTTCAACTTTGGGTCAGTGTTAATTTTTGATATTGCCCTATAGTGGTCAACAGTGACTTGTGAAAAAAACAAGGTCTATGACCATATGATCACTTTCTCTTATCTTTACAATCTCTATATGTGCAATGTCAAACCTTGATGATACATGTAACTTCATAAATCAACCTCCTTCACCTTGAAACCCTTGGTGTGCTTGTGAGGGATAAAATCCTATAAAAACCAGAAAAGTGTAATGTGCTAAGACTACCCCAATCACCCCTATTGATGATTAAACATTATCTATATATTTGATACTTCAAGGAGACAAATTTAGGTACACATAGTTCTCCCACATAATGTGATTGTGAAATTGTGCTCTTTTTATATATGAATACAACTAATGATTTGAATTTGATATTTGACAATTTTTTATTTGTCTTGGCTTTGCTATGATTGAGACTTGGTTATAGGCTACTCCTAGTGATTGATTTCCAATTTGGGAAGAATAGGGAATATTTGATCAATATGCGGTTATGTATATATGTGTAATAGATAAGTACCCAAGTCCCCTATCATATGAAGCCTTAATTTGTATACATATGAATCTAATTGGTTAATTTATCACATGCTAGGTAGATGGATTGACTTTCAGCAAAGATTTGTTTTAAAAAGTATCCATTTATTGGAGAGGGTCATTATCATCAGGTGCAGATTAATATTGACTAGCCATACTAACCCAATCTAATGGTAGTGACCTATAAGTACGAAGACTAATCTAAGCATCTGGGTAGGTATGTGCATGATACTATGTAGGGTTTAAATAGACTCAAATGTTCATGTAAGTGTTTGAAAATAAATGAAGATGACTTGAACATTTTTAATTGATTATATTAATCCCTTACCTCTTGGATATTATCCAACCAATATTGATAATCATGAGGAATTTTTATTGTGTTCCCCCTACCCTCACCCACTGTAACATAATAAAAATATATATCCACATAGAATTCATGTGACAATATGTAAGAAATTCATCAATACAATCTAAACTCAAGTGGGAAACCACTTCATTATTATGAGTATGAATTTCATGTGTCTCTGGATTGTAGTTATTTGCACAAGTGAGAATGAATTTTTCACACTAAAGAAGGAAGTTGCTTAAGGAAGGTCACTATCATACACCTCAAGTGATGATGATCATGTATTCTATCCGAGATATACTTCAAGTCAATATATCTTGTATTTGTATCTAAAATATTAACGATGTCTATATTAAATCTCATATAGGGTATTTTTCATCTTGAAAACACTTGTGTAAAGAGACATATGAGGTAAAATAGGAAAAGTGATAAGGTTGCACTCAAATATATATATTTTAATAGTATATAAGGGGGTGATGGTAATTTGAAAAATTACCTCTTCAATGGAGCTGACAATTGAAGTTGATTTGTAGGCTATGATACTGCATTAAGTCTCATCTTTGCCTCATTATTTTTTAAGTTGGTTTTACCTTATAGCTTTGTTTGCTTTGAAAATTCATTGTTGAAGTAGTTGTAGGGGTAGGTGTATACTTGAGCTTGTTAAAATTGATGAGCTTAACTTCTTTATCTCTTACTATGTGGTATAGCTCATTGAAGGATTTAAATCTTTTGAGGAGTATTTACTCATAATGTGGTGTAATAAAGCTTTGCTTTAGTATGTCTTTCAACTCATTTTAGAACACAAAATTAGTCATCTTAGCTAAAAAGTCTTATCTTGAAGTACATAATAATTGATTGGCTTGTTGGACCCATTGTTGCCTTCACCAACACGCCACATTTTCATGTTGTAAATAGGGATCCTCTTTCTTTTGACTCAAATCATGCAATTCTTGGTTTAAAGTACCTCTTTGAATTTTTGTGTATGTGTTCACTTGACCTTTTTTGTTGGCAATTTGCTTGGTAATAGAAATATGTGCTTGAAGGAGTATGATCCATAGTTGCTTAGTTTGAAAGTCTTCATTGAATTATACTAAGTGCTTTGTGTCTACAAAATGTGATAAATATTGTTCTCCTAATGACATAATATTTCATTACATATTGGGGTTTTAGACTGCAGTAATCTAAATGATTGCACTAATTTTACTCTAGCTATGCTTACCCACTGATTCATTCTGTTCCATTGATCTTAGTCTGAATAGGTCATTTTCATTTTCTTACTTTCAATAAAAGTACCTACTCACCTACAACTCCTTTGATTAAATCTTTCTTGAGCCTTCAAAATGTTATTTTAAATTTAAAAAGGCAAAATATTTATAATAGTCCATTATAAAGACTTGGTCATATTTTAATTTTAGGGCTTGACTATAGAATGTGTTCTAGGATTTGCAAACGTTATCAATCAAGATTTGGAATAGCCTTATTGAAGTTGGGAATTTAGACAAGATTTTAAATATGGGATATTTTTGCTATATCTTTTGCATTATTCACACTTTGAACCTTGGGCTAAACTCTAAGCTTCAAAATCTAGATTGAGCCTTTTAAAGTTGATTCATGAGCATTAGACTTTCAAATGCATGCATATTCAAGCTTTTAAAGGCGACCTGTTTACATTGATCATGTATTTGAAGAGTTATACCTTCAGGATTTAATATTATAGTGGCTGAATCTTTTGAATAATTGACAGGTCTTGGTTCTGTTTAAAGTAATTTGTCTATTGTATATCAATGAAATTCTAATCTTTGGGATTTATATAATGATCTAAAAATTCTAAAAGTTTGAAGCCTTCTAAATTTCCTTAGTTGATTTGCATTTTTGGGTTAAGTGATCTATTAATTTATTTCTTGGAGCAGTCTTTTCTATTATTTCCTTTAGATTTCAAGCCTTTAGCAATTGGTTAAGTCAAAGATTTAGGTTGCTGAGCCCTTGCGGCCTTGAAATCATGCCATGTAGCATGATCTCAGTGAGTCAACCTGACAGAGGATCTTAGAGGTAGGCAAAGCATCTACAAAGCTCTTACAATCCAAAGTTATGGATGATCACCACGTGGAAACCATCTAAGATCTCAGAGGCTTGAGGTGAATTAGACTCGATGGAGTAAAAAAACTCGCTACCCTAAAGCCTTGGATGGGTGCCACATGAAAACCATACCAAAGCTTGGGATCCTGGAGGTCATTAAGACATCAATATGGTCCCCATAGATTCAAATCCCTTGATGGAAGACATGTGGTGACCATCTAAAAACCCAACTTGATAGGATCCTAGAGGTAGTTGGAGGTCTATATATCCCCCAAAAGCTCGGATGAAGGACACATGGTCATGGATTAATGACCAGGAGGAGATGAACACCGACAAGCATAGGATGGAGGCCACATGACATAATATTGATGGTGGGAATGATGGAAACAAAAATAGGAGGCCAAGGGAGTGATGCATGTGTCAATGATGACATCAATAAAGTGACTGGTTTGAATTGACGGCTCATATAGCTGTCAAAAGGCTGTCACACCTAAAAAAATATCACATGTCAAATTTGAGGGTGTGGATGTGTTGCAGTTGGTTTCTCACCAACTAAAAGGTCATAAATGACAAACTTCGAAGTAATTAAAGTGGTGAATTGATATAGAAGACCCTGGATTCAAACAAAAGATATCATTTTTATCAAATCAATTTCAAATTGAATGATTTTATCTACACAAAACATGGATAAATGGCATTCCCAAGATGATTCAAATGATGAGTAGTCATATAATTCAATTTGAATGCATTCGATATGGGTTTGTGTGTAATGCCTAAATAATCTTAATGAATTTTGGGGATTTTGGAGCCATCACAAATTAACTACATATACAATTAGCATGGCCTTAGCCACTACAACCTTAGGATCAACTGTAAATTGATTGAATCTGAGTGTAGAATGGATTTCAAACTGATTATTTTTCCCAACCATTTGATTGCTAAATGATTTATTGCTCTATGGACAAGCTGGTCTATATAATGACAGCTCTTGTAATGAGAAGAGGGTTGGCATTTCATGTAATGAAACACTATCAAAATTTGAATAGAATCCTTTCATTTGTTTTGACCCTCTCTTCTACTCATTGAATGTGGTCCATTATTTCTAGTTTAGAGTTCATGCTTGTGCAAGAAGAGTGATACTATGCATAGTTTAAAGAGATGAATATTGTAGTTAGATTGTGCATTTGTTAATCTAATTCCTTGCATGTTCTTTTCAAAATTATTATGAACAATCCATGTTGTATGTGATTTTAGTTATAAAGTGTTTCAAAATATTTGTGCATCATTCTTGAAAATATTTTGAGTGTTTACATTATGTGAAGGACATGTGAGTAGAATATTCATATTGGTGTCCCTTAGAAGCTTGCCCAATGAGTGTCTAAATGTTTTATGCAATTGTTGAAGTAGGCACACAGAGGTATAAATGTGATTTGGCATGCTTCAGTCCTCAAACATTGGTGTCACCTTGAGTAGAAATTTTCTTTTCTAATCCATTTTCTCATTTGTTTTAATGTTTATTTTGAAATTGAAACCCTCAAACATTAGTGTCGCCTTGACTAGAAATTTCCTTTTGTAATCTATTTTCTCATTTTTTAATGTTTATTTTGAAATTGAAACCCTCTCCCATATTTTAGAAATTGGTAAAGCCAGGCTCAATAGCAATCAAGAATCAAGTTCAATCAGCTAATAAATTTTTTAAGAATTATCAAATAGATATTGAACCTTTGGTGGTAGCATTTGTTTCTCTTAGAATAAAGTCGGTTAAACTTTTCGGTCCTTGGATTGAACCAACATCGATCCTGAAATTAACAAGGGGAATTTTTTTTCCATGCATTGTCCTCTACATTTCCCTTTGAACATTCAATATCATGAGTGCTTTTGGGTCATGATTTTGGAGTGAAGAACATGACCCTTGCTTGATTTTAACAATTTGTGTGTAAGATAATTTCTCATCAATGTTAATAGATAAATGTTCTAGAAACTATTCTATCAAAGGGTTAAATGCTCTACTTATTAGAGGGAAAGGTCATAGAATCATCACAAAGCATATTCATTAAGACTTCTTAGGAATAGTTTGGCTAGTAATTTTTCAATGTATGTGTAATCCAAGCATTTTGCATATAATGATCAAAGGTTTTGTTTTGGATCACCTTTAATTTTGTATAGTTGAATTTTTTGAGCTAAAAAACAAATTGATAAATGATAAGATGTTATTTTAGGGGATAGTGGATTATGAAGCACATCATGGAAATCAATTGAATGACTAACTCTAGATGCACCTTGCTCTAACTGCAACACCTTAGCATATAAATTTGTAACAGTCTGTCCAAATGGATGTGAAATAAGATATAAAATAATTAGTGATGTCTATGCCAAAGCTCTAGATGGGGAATTTTTCATCTTGAGATCACTTGTATAAAGAGACGTATGAGGGAAAGTCTCTGATAATTTATGCCACAGGGACATAGGAAAACCTAGAATTTTCTCATGATAATTTTTGGTCATGAAAACCTATAATTTTCTCTAAAATGTTTGTCTAGTTGTTCATATGACTCTAGTGGAGAATGAAAATATATTTTATGGGATAAAACCCTAAAATGTTCCACTACAAAAGAAAGACTTTGAGCTAATTAATATTTTGTAATGATTATGATATGTCGATCAATAGTAAATCCTGGTTTTGAACAAGTCGAGAGATAGAATAATCCTAAATGACAAGGAAGTCTGCAAAGAACAACATCTAAAAATCAACTAAATAACACTAAAGCAATATGTTTGGCATCACATTTAATTGTGTACGTCCATCATCGATGCTTTGATAACTATCATACTATTACTTTGATAATAATTATAAAATAAGGAAACTACTTTAATATTTAAATAAATTTAAATATTTTTAAATGGGAAAATGTAATCTATCTATAACGTGAAAGAAATAATAGATATAATCCATGAATAATAATTCACTTATTTGAACTTTTGACCTTCTAATTTCTTTGATATTTTCTATAAACATTTTTAATGAAATTTTAAATTTAATAATTGCTTGAAAGATTTTATAAATGTTTTTAGTTAAATCATAATTTTTGTAGCATTTTATTGGTGTGAAGGTTTTACTCAAATAATATTTTTTTTGCTTGTACAATAATTATAAAGTGAGAATCACTTAACCACTTAAGGAGACTAATTGTGAATCTAATCTAACATAGACTTTTTTTCCAACATGTATGCCTTATAAATTATCCTTGGCACTCAATAAATTATAATCTAATCATGCACTTATGTTAATAAGTAATTGAAGGCTTCTAGAAACATTTTTAATTGACTTTTAAGCTAGTGAAGGAGCCTTTTTAAAGGATATCTATCTGTAGTTCAGCAGTTGCAGAAGCAGCACAGGCCATATCAAGTGAAGGAAGATGATTTGAAGCATGACAGTCACTGCTAGTCAAGATATTTTGTGACTGTAAAAGACAGGCATGACAACAGTGAAAAGAGTTATTCATGCTAGCAAACTGACATGACAGATTTATTTTCTTTCACCCGGATAGGCTGTCAATTGATGGAGGAGCATGGAGGGATAGACAGTAGGTACATGAAAAAAAGGTTGGATAAAAATAGAAATTCTCGTGATAGTCGAAGTAGCAGAAGGCTCAGACGAGTACAGTGATGTATATATGTCAACTGATCGTTTGGGAAGTTTAAAAAGATAGTTGAAAGGGTTGTAGTCAGGATAGGTAAGGGTGATAGGTTTGCAATGTTATTTATTTAAGTTTAAATCTTCGAGGTTCGATCTCTATGTGATTTTGATGGAATAGAGCTTACTAATTATAAAAGTTTAGTTAGGTATATGTATATTCAGATTGTTGTAATCAACTATTTAACAGTAGAGATGTAAACAAATAAAAATTATTTTTAGTTAAAATTACAGAATAATAAAAAAATAAATAGTAAGAGTAAAGAAGTTGAGAATAATGATTTAAGTATAAAAATTGATAAGTATTTAGATTTTATAATTGACTGTTTGATTATGATTGTGTTTTGATAGTGGAAAATAGACTAAAGCAGGCATGTGATTTGTCAAGATCTGGAACTATGTTTTTATTTGTGCATAATCGGTTCTGTCAACTTTGGGTCAGTATCAATTTTTGATACTTTCTTATAGTGGTCAATAGTGACTTTTGCAGAAAAGAAGGTATGTGACGATACAATCACTTTCTCTTGTCTTTGAAATCTTTATGTGTGCAATGTCAAACCTGGATGATGGGTACAACTTCATATATTAACCTCCTTCACCTTGAAACTCTTAATGTGTTTGTGAGAGCTAGAACCCTATTTAAACTAAGAAAGTGTAATGTGTTAAGATGATCCCAATCACCATTATTGACGATTGACCATTGTGTACATATTTAATATTCCAAGGAGAAAAATAAAACCACACATAATTCTTCTACCATAGTCAAAATATATATCTACACAACATGATCTACCATAATCAAAATATATATCCACATAGCATTCATGTGAAGGGATTATAAGAAATTCATCAATAAAAAATAATCCCTATTTCCACTTACAAATGTTTTTAAATTTAAACATATTAATTATTATTATATATAAATATTTATTGATAATATATTTTAAATAAATAAAAAATAATATAAATTGAAATCTAGTTACTTTTAAAAATTATTATAATGTGAAAGATTAATACCATTTAAAAAACAAAGGAATTATCAAATTTTCAAATAAAACTAAAATTCATCAACATGAAATATATCCAATATGAGTTCTAAATAAAGCGCTATGAACATATTTAATAATTTATTATTTTAACTTTTATTTTATTTTATTTATTTATTTATTTATTTTGCAATTATCTATTTTATAAAAAAATAAAATATCACTTTAATTTGTATGAAATTATAAATAATATTTTTCTTGATATTTATTAAAAAAAATGTTTTGAAAATAAAATATAAAATATAATTTTATGAAATAAATAATTTTTTTTATAACATTTAAAAATTGAATTTGATAATTAATGATTTATATTTTGAAAAATAAAGAATAATAATTATTTATTCAACATCGTCCATTATTCATAGGAGAAAGAAAAACCATACACATACATATTATTCACTTTACATTCAAGAAAATATACTATCTATCTATCTATCTATCTATGAGAATCATACAAAGATTAAAATCAACTCATGATTATACAATATCAAATAAAATATCAGACAAAATATGGTAACCATACAATATTACATATCTCATATTTTATTTTACAAGAAGTCTATGCCATCTATACCAACAAATTATTATGTAACATTATTTATATATATATATATATATATATATATATATATATATATATATATATATATATATATATATATAAACTCATGATTATACAATATCAAATAAAATGTCAGATAAAATATGGTAGCCATACAATATGACCTATCTCATTTTATTTTTTTGCAAGCAGTCTATAAAATAGTTTGTTGGTATAGACTCTTTGCAAAAAAATAAATGAAATATGTAATATTGTATGGTTATGTTTTGATAGGGTAATTGTTTTTGGATTGAAATTTTAAATCAGTTTGGGATACAAATAGAAGGGTTAGATTTCTCTTACAACAATCACCAACTGTCATTACTAGTCTCTGAATATCTCTAATAACCACCATTGGTCTAACATGCTCTTTTAAGATTTGAATCTAGGTAAAACGGAACACAACCAAACCTCTTAACTACTCCACCCACATTTCATTGGGAACATTTTATATATTATTAATTAATAATACTCATATTAAATTTTTTTAATAACAATATTAAATTTAATCAATCTATCATAATAAATTACAATATTTCAATATTGAGTTTAGAGTAAAAATTTACCACTTTCAACTTTTTAATTTCTTTTTAAAAATTTATTGTTTTTTCAAAAAAATACATAATACTTTCTAAATCATTTTTGTCTCTCAAATATTTATTCTATAAAATTATCCTAATTACAATGTATAATTATATCATAAATAACTAAATTAAATTTTTATAAAAAAATTTAGTATATATTTTTAAGTCGTATGAAGATAACTTCAGTGAATAGTCATTACCATTAATGGTATGGATGGTATAGTTGTTGATGGTATTGGTCAAGTTTTTGGGCAGTCTTTGAAGATTGATTATCATTTTCTTTTTTCCATTCATTTTTCCTTGTTTACATGTGCTCCTCTGATGAAATGAGTGAAAGTTTCAGGATTTAATGAATTCCCTGAAATTCAAGGAAGAGAAAATGAACCCAATCCAATTTTTAACTTTTAAAAAAACCAAATAGGACTGATCAGTACGATTGCTTTGTAAACTTGGTAAATGTGCAGAAAGAATGTCATGAAAACCAGATTCAAGATTGAACTCAATTGTATCTCAAGTAGCTAACTGCTTCAATTTGCATTGTCAAATATGAAAGAGGTAACTACGTTTGGGTTGACTGGTGTTTAACATATCTGTAGTTATGGTTGATGAGCTCACCAGTTGCAGAAGAAGTACATGCCATGCCAAGTGAAGGAAGATGATTTGAAGCATGGCAGTCACTGCTAGTCAAGGTAGTCATATCATGAGTTCATGTCAATAATTGTATTCTGTGACTGTAAAAGACAGACATGACAGCAGGGAAAATAGTTATTAATGCTAGCAAACTGATATGACGGATCTAATTTTTTTCACCTGGATAGGGTGTCAACACATGGAGGAGCATAGAGGGGATACACAATAGGCACATTAAAAAAGGTAGGTAAGGTAGAAATTATATATATATATATATATATATATATATTTTTTTTTTTTGGGTATTATGCGATTTTTTAAATTTGGGAGGCTTGAACTTGGGTTGGTAAGAATAAAGAAAGTGATGTACACATATATGAATATTGTATTGAAATGATCAACTAAAATTTTTATGTTATTATTAATTTATCATTTTAATTTCTGCGTGTTTAATTAATATAAAAATATATATTTTCAAATATATATATAATTGTAATTTATTTATATATATTATTATTAAATATAAATTAAATAATTATTAATCTTAATTTATTTTAAAGTAAATATTTTTATAAACATATTATATCATATTTATTGAATTCCTTCCCATCAAACTCATAATCACTTTCAAATATAAAATTTCATTTAATCAAAATTTTATTTTCATTCCATTTAATATTATCTTATGCATTCAAAATATATGATGAATGGCATTTATAAATTGTGATCATAAGCTTGCTCAAGCTTACAAACATTTGCAAGTGGAAACTGAGATTTTTGTTTTTGTTTGGTTTCATTGTACTCCCATAGATCCTCTTGGTCGACTAGCTTATCCTTGTTTTACTATGGGAGGAAAAGAAAACAAGATTACATATAAAAATTGAAGGTCCAAGAAATGCAACACAAATATTTTAGTTAAAATGATTTAGATTAGACTATTGTAGGTGATGGTGAAGTTTAAAGATATTTTTGTGTTATCACTTTCACTAGGTTGAATGAATTTGTGAAAGGAGAGCCTGTGAACAAGTTGGCCCTTGTATAACTTACTAAGAGGTATGGGCATATGGCTAAGGATATAAGAAACCATCACTTATCGACAGTCAAATACTATCAAATGTATCTGTTATATGATTTCTCTATTTATATATGAAACAAATTCAAAACATGGTGCACTTTTTTCTTGTTTTGTTTTAGACACTTCTTTCATTAACATTTGATGTAGTTATTAGTGTTCTTTGTTTTAACTTACTTTGAGTTTAAGAGATTTAAATAGGTCAAAACTATTTAAATTTAGATTATATGAAATGCGACAATCCATATAAAAATATGGTAACAAGGAGATATATTGCAATTACGAAATGATCAGACACATATGAGAGAAAATGCACTTAACTTATTTTTTCTCGTTGTCTATGCCACAATCATCAGTATAACTTTGTAATAGCTTTGTGATGACTCGAATTAGGAAAAAGACTCTTAAAACCCTTCATAACACTACTAATAAAGCTTGGGCACATGCACCAACCAATATTATCTATTGTTTGTTGAAATCATCCAGAATGATTATGCCAATATGTGACTATCCAAATCAATGCATCTTTATTTGTAGATGTTTCTTGTGCATTCATTTGCCTTTAGCCCTATATGCAAAGTTATGTTTTCTTTCTCTTTGCTTTAAAATCTTAACTTTCACTTAGACAGTAAGATGACTTGAAAAAGGGGTTATAAGATTTGTGTTAGATTGACCTTAATCACTCCCCATTGAATAAATGACCATTTTATACATGTGTATGTGTGTGCCAAATCATGTGAATGCAATTCTAAAAGCAATTTCCCTAGGTCTTCATTTAGTACAAGCATGCAATTGGATTTATCTTTTATAAAAATTTAGATTCTAAAAAATAGTAAGCTAAATGTATATTTTTTCTTTGTGTGTCTTTTTTTAATTAAGGAATACTTGTTTTTAAAATGCTCCTAAGGGATTTTTATATATAAGGATATAAATTATGAATTAGGAAAATACTAACATGCACAAGTTGACCAAACAAGACCCAAAATGGTAAAATAAATTACTTCAAAGGTAGCTTGCCAAAAAACAAACCTCAAAGATACATTAAGGCACTATTGGTAAATGTAGACACTATTGGTAACCACACTGCCTATGATTATAGGCTAGGGCTTCATGAACCAACATAAAAGTCATAACCAAAAAAATAAGACTAGGGCTCCCTATGAAAAGACTCAAGAGACATTAAGAAACCCAAAATAAAATATTGTGTAGTCAAATAAAGTAGAAAAGAAGATATAATACCAAGATGAATGTGCCAATAGGTTCCCTATTCATAATTGAGATTCCATATATGTAAAATCACATGAAAACCATTGTAGAAACAAGATTCATACCATATTTGGATATCTGAAAAATTCCCGTCGGTAATTTAGTACTTAAATGCAATGCTAAATACTGGTCTAAATGGAGAAAAGATAATGCTACATCGTAAATTTTGAACTTGAAATTTTCATCACCCTGATTTTTAATAATGTCCTTGTGTTCCTATGATAAATGATGTGTGTAATCATAGAGTTTACTATTCCGACAAAAAGCAGTATTGTTGAAATGAAAAATAAATAATAATGAAATAACAACTGCACCTGTTGGTATGAACTCTTATCCACTTATAGAGTATGATCTATTTGAAGTGGAGTTGTTATGGTTCCAAAATGACCCAATCCATAAGGAAATGGTGCCTTTAGTCTTACTTTCTTCTTGGCTAGAAAATTGAATAAGTTTTAAATATTATTTTTTGTAGATGTGAAGCTTCGTATTACATTGTATGTAAAAAGGTGGATCCTTATACTATGCTTGTATGTAAAAGGTGGAACCTCAAATCATGTTTGGCTACAAATTTTAAATTCTGAATCAACTGCTACAAACAAATTTTAGATCCAATGTGCTTACATAATACCACTATTCCTCAACATATAAACAAAAAATGTGTTTGCATAAATTTGGCCCCAATACAATCCATTTATACCTTAATTTGACATAAAATACCATATTCTATTATGTAATTCTTATTAATTTAATAATACACTTAATCTAATAATATGATCCAATATAATACTCTGAACTAATATAATAATTTAATTAATTCTGATAATTTAACCGAATATAATAATATGAACCAATTTGACAATCCAACCTAATCTAATAACTTGATCTAATATAATACTCTAATCTAATTTGATAATTTGACTCAATTTAAAAAAACCTACTCAATTTGACTTGTATAATCTAACAAAAAATATCATAAAACAATTCAAATGTTCCTCAAAATCATATAGAATTCCCTACATATACATGACATGTGTCTCAATTTGTCTAACCTATCCCATCCAAACCATATACTATGCCAATGTTCAATAATGTGGCATGAATATGTGGAAAAATCCTAAGGCATGCCCCCTATTAATATGAGGGATGATATTTGTGAATCGCTCATCTAAAAATACCAAGTGATATCCATCATGTGTCATAGAGAAAAAATATAATAATGTAAAGTACAGACATGTACATGAAAATATGTGTCATAATAGGAAAAAATGAATATTTGTAAGCACATACGACACTATATAATGCTTAGAAAGTGACTGGTTTATCATATTATATGTAGTCATATATTTGTAGCCTTTAGGTGCATGGAGACAATCTTTTTAGTTGGTAAGTAAATTATATAAGTGATTAAATCCTGTAGATAATATTTCCTTAAACTATGAGGGGGTTGCCATAGGAAATCTTAATTATTTCATAAGATATTCATTTATTTTTCCTTGTCATTAGCATTGAGCCGAGAGTAAGTATGATGATTATACTTTAGATATAAATATGTAAAATGTTCATCTATAATATAGAAATGAGTGGCCATGAATGTATTACCGTATGAAAGAGTGATTTGTATGTATTCTAATGAAACTAATGGGAAGTGAAATAGACATACAAGCTTCAAGATAGTACATGTATAGTGTCTCGGCAAGTTAATAAAAAATTAGTTGTTTTTATTACTTAATAACACAACTTGTTAAGTATAAATAGGCTATTATTTATTTATTTATTTTAATTTTATTTGATTTTGATTATAAATCATGTTTTTTAAAATTCAAATGCGATGAGTTGTGATTCTAATATAACTAAAGTATTTGGAGAGTTCATTGTATGTGGAGTAGCCATTAACATTGATATTTTTTTGAAAAAAACTTTATTTTTTCATCATCATCATCATCATCATCATCATCATCATCATCATCATCATCATCGTCGTCGTCGTCGTCGTCGTCGTCATCGTCATTGTCATCGTCGTCATCATCATCATCATCATCATCATCATCATTGTCATCATCGTCATCGTCGCCATCATCATCATTATCATGAGGTGTGACCCCAATATAACTTAAGCAATTAGAGAGTTCATTGCATGTGGAGTAGCCACTAACACTAATATTCTTTGAAAAAAAACTCATTTTTTCATCATCATCATCATCAACATCATCATCATTATCATCATCATCATCATCGTCATCATCATCATCATTATCTTTATTGTCATCGTCGTCGTCGTCGTCGTCATCATCATCATCATCATCATCATTATCATCATCATCATCATCATCATCACCATTTCTTGACGTGTTAAAATATTTTCTAGAGGTCTAAACTTTATCGACACTGTCTTCCTATCTACCAAAAGTGTCTACCACAAACATTTAATTCCTACTGCAAATGTCTACTAAAGGTGCCCTATTTTGTACCATAAATTTGACCCTTGTAATTTACTTTTGCACCATTTTTTTTATCATATATCTAATATTGAATATTCTATTTTGAAGTTTTTGTAGGGTGGTAAGCATGTGAGAGAGTTTTTTTTTTTTTTGGAAAACACATGGAGACATTATTAGGTCTTGAACTTAATGATGTTAATTAGGTGTTAGTTAATAGTGTGTGGCTAAACTACATTGGTATGGTAGGGACTATGCCATTTGATATGTATTTGATGATCACATAAGCCAAAATGTGGAATGGGGATATCCATGCATTTTGACTCCTTATAGGGGAGACGATATAGTAAACTTTGAATAATTATGTTACAAATTATAGTTTTAAGTTGTTGGGACATGCACAATAGTATGAACCATAGAAGGCTTAGGTTGAAAGGGCCTATTCATAGATCCATAATAGGGTAAAATTAGGGGAAGTAATATTTCTTTGATGACTTTCTAATAATTATATTTTTTGAGTTTTTTTTGTTAACATTCAACACGTGCATAAATATCTATGTATAATTATTGCTTCTTTTATAGCCATGGATGGAGGAAGTGTTGCCATATCATATTAGATGCAATGTATTATAAAATGTATTGTGACTCATGGGAAAATAAACTCTTAGGTTTGGATCATGTTAGCATATTTGTATATAGATATTTATCGGTTTACTCAGGAATAATATAATGGTGGTTTTGGGTCAGACACCCTTTTACATGTCTGGGCATATGAACATATATCAATGATACATCTAGTAAGTATGCCACTTTTAGATTAGGGTCATCCTCAGATGTTTGTAGAGAGTTAGATCAATATTCCACATGATGCAAGGATGATTGCCATGGATTGCATAGTGTTTTTTAGATTGACTCAAATTTGATTCTATTATATAGAGGACATATAGAGTCTTTTGTAGAAGTCCAGAGGATAACATGCAGTTATGGTGGATTAGAATGATTCATTAGTTCCACGATATATTTTTTGGTGTGTATGAGCCCTTCTAATATGAGTATGTCATGATAAATTGTGGTTTTACATAGAGTGTTCATTGTGCAGTTATGGTGGTGGATCAGAATGAGTCATTGGTTCTATGATATATTTTCAGGTATGTATGAACCCTTCCAATATGAGTATGTCATAAGAAATTATGGTTTACATAGAGGTTTCCCCATGTACTGATGAGATAGACACATAACAACAATGTTGGTCATCATCCTAGAGAGATAGACACATAACAACAATGTTGTGTAGTTGGTGCCAATTTTTATAAGGTAGGTAAATCCTATAGTAGTGAGTACAAACACAAATGACATAGGGTGTACATCCAAGTACACATAGTGGTGGATATAGTCCCAATGGGAATTATTATTTTATTTTGTGGTGGAGGTAGTTGTGGCTAGTCTTGAGGCACAACTAGATGTTTCCATGGGTGGAGATGGAGATGAAGAACAAGAATCTAGATTTCTTAATATCATGTTTACGATATTTTTATTATCAATTAATAATGTTGTGTAAATGCAATGTGTTTTTAGGTAGAGATTATTGGAATACAATCATTGAGGCCTCTATTTAATTACTCATGAGACACATCCCAGACAATGTATTAGTTTATTGGATATGGTGATGATATAGTAGGCATACAGGTGCTTCTTATTGATCCTATGGTAGTTGATACTATCATTTACATTACTACTTCTATGGACTAGATGAGCTATGGGGTAGGGTTACAAAGTTGAGGGCTAGGTTAGCATGTTAGCATATGCCTTTGCTAGCTCCTATTGTGGATCTAGGTCACAATGTTTTCATTGAGTATGTACGACTCTAGGGTGAGCATCATAGGTGGTAGGCTAAATTCAATATAGATTAACTATCTATGAGGATTGTGAGAGATGTAATAGGTCTCAATCATGATATTGACAAGATGATAATGGGGCATCCTCTTCTAGCACCCATAAGCTTAGAGATAGAGAGTATGAAAGTGATGTAGAGGGTGAGGTCTAACATATGCTCATCATTGAATGATGTATTTGGTATTGTAAACTTTTTTTTATCTATTATACATGACTTTTTATTATTCTCTATGCATGTTTATATCATGGAATTGAAATATTCAATTATGTCTTATGTTCTTTCATTATTTGTTTTTTTTATTAGAATCATAAATTTTAATATTTTAAATGATATCATTTATAGATTTGATACTTGAATGGTAAAACAATGAAGCACAAAAAATGTTTGTTTAGAACTAATTAGTGATTTCATCATAATTAGAAACACCAATTACAATGGAATTGTCGGACCAACCCCTTGGATATAATAATTTAAAATTATATTGAACTTCATGAGTGATTGAATCATGTTGATGTACATGTAGCACTATGCTTTAATGAACACTTACACTATATAGTTGTGTTAAATATTTTTGAGATGATGCATGTAGTGGTACATGTCCAATGATAATAGCTTGATATGTGTGTGTGTGACTATGTGTGGAATACCTTTTAATTGCTTAATTTATTGATCTATACTTTGTTGAATTTGCTTTGACATCCATACCTGCGTGCTTTGAAATGTAATTGTAATCTTAATAGGTAATCTATTTTAAAATTTGATATCTCTTCAATATGTAAGAAAACTATATTGGACATCAAATGAAATAGTCATATTAATCTTATTAAATTTTGCTTCCATTGATTGTAACTATGATTTTCCAAGATTGCATTTAATTTTAAAATATGATCACACATCCCCCTCACAAGATATCCCAAAATAAACCTAAAAATTGTACAAATCACCCACGGTATGTCTATCACACCAACAACTAAAATGAGATAAAAAATTTGTATGGTTGAATTTCCATTGCAAACCCAATTTACCTCACAATAGCATGCATGTTTATGGACATTCAAATCCAACCCATCATGGGAATATTCAACCATTTATTCACCCCCATAATTTATTTTCTTACCACTTACAATGTTTATTCAATTTTCCTTTTGCATCACACCAATGGCATTGTTGTTGTATTACCTTAAACTCCTCAAATATATCGTTGTTGTATATTACCTTGACCTCCTCAAATAATTTGAAACCCCTTTTTTAATTTAATTTTTTTTCTCAAATTTAATATAGTTTAATTAAATTGATATCATTTATTATCACTCAATAAAAGTTAAAAAATATATATTAAAATTATTAATATATAAAAACTAAAACAAAAACCTTAAAATTGATCTCTTTTAAAAAAAAATAAAATCAAATAAATATATTTATATCTCAATTCATCATTATTTTATAATAATAATAATAATAATAAAACAAAAGAACCCATTTAAAACAGAAGTGTCGTCTGTCATTTGGGAGTTGGGAAAATAAATCCATCGCTTTCAGCTTCTTTCCAAAAGTTTAAGTTAAAAATATAAAAAATAAAGATGAAATGCCTTCTAAATCACAATTCTTTATTATATATGAAAATACTCCAATCAATCAATCTATTATTATTATTATTATTATTATTATTATTATTATTATTATTATTATTATTATTATTAATTTTTAAATCGTCTTCAGATAATTTAAAAATCACATTTTTTTTATTTCAATTTTATTTTTAAAATCGTCTTCAAATAACTTAAATGAATAGTTATTACCGTTATTAGTATAGATGGTATATTTTATTATTATTATTATTCAGAGGTATCCCCGATTTTATTTGGGACACTACAACTTTGTCTAGTGATTTTTATTGGGGTGAGTGAAGGTGAGACTAGTCCTTTAGGAGGCTGGTGGTGGGACCCACATACACCGATCAACGATTTTACCCTGGACTGTGAGAATTGACCTCAGAACTTATATGGGAAGAACCCAAAGCCCTTAACCATCTACACCACCCGTATATCTATTGATGGTATTAGTGAAAGTCTAATGAACAGTGTTTAAGGATTGATTATCATGGTTTTTTTTCTTATTTTTCATTCATTTGCTCATCTGATGAATTGAGTGGAAGTTTTACGATTTAATGAATCTCATGAAATCTAAGGAAGAGAAAATGAATAATTTTCATTTTTTTATTTAATTTTTTTTTATTACAATTAAAGATGATTTAATATTTTTACAGTTTATTTGATTAAATTTTTTTTAAGAAAAATTGTATATGAATTTTAATATTTTCAACGTTTCAGATCATATTCTATGATCTTTTATTAAGAAAAAAAATCATGAAATATGATTTGAAATGTTGGGAACATTAAAATTCATACACAATTTTTCCAAATTTTTTTGTAATCATTCCAATTGTTTTGTAAATCTGGAAAATATGTAGAAAAATAGTTTGTAAGCGAAAAAGAGAAAATAAATCATTTCAATTGTTTTATTTCAAAAACAAAATCATTAAGAATGTTTTGTAAAGTTAGAAAATGTATAGAAAGAGAGTTTGTGAGAAAAAATATTGTGAAAACCAGATTCAAGATTGAATTCAATTGTATCTCAAGTAATAACTCTGAATGAGCATAGATAAAGCACTCGATTTCTATCACTTGATCTCACCACCAAACTCAATTGTATCTTAAGTAGTTAACTATTTTAAAAACAAAATCATAACAAACAAATCTTTTAAAATCAATTTTTTTTTTTATAAATTTTTATTTAAACTCTTTCAAATTACTATTTTCAAAAAAATTGTGATGATCATTGGACAAAATATTAATGTTTAATCAATTTAACAACCCAAATATTCTAGTCAAAATTTTCAAATTTATTAAATAGGTTTATGCTTCTGTTTGAGTCCAATTTTTAAAAATTAAATGAACTAATGATTTATTTATCTACCAAAATAGAGAACCTTAGAATCCAATTTGCAAAGAAGGCATTAAATGAAAGTCAAGATTAATGAAATATGTTCTATTATAAAAAAAAAATTATAGTGCCCTATGTAAAACTCATATTGGATATATTTCGTCTCCATAAAATGTCAATTTTAATTTTATATTAGAAAATTTGTTTGTTTTCTTAAATATTGTTATTTTTCCTATGATATAGTAATTGCTAAAAGTAGCAATTTCTTTTGAGTGTTTATTTCATCCCATTTAATATTATCTTGTTACGCATTCCTAATTTATCATAGACTTTTAAAAAAAAAAATTATAAACTTTTTCAAGCTTAGAAACATTCATAGGTGGAAATTGAGATGTTTGTTTTTGTTTAGTTTTATTGTATTCATATGTTCTTTAGTTCGATTAGTGTATTTTCTCTTGTTTTTATTTAAATAAATATGGGAGGCAAAGAAAATGAGATTATATATAAGAATTGGAGGTCTAAGAAATGAAGCACAAAAATATTTTAGTCGAGATTATTTATATTAAATTATTGTAAGTGATGGAGAAGATTAAAGATATTTATGTATTGTTATCACTTTTATTAGGGTGACTGAATTTGTGAAAGGAGAGTCTGTGAATGAGTTGGTTCCTATCAAATTTAGTAGATTATTTGAGAGTCATGCAGCTTGAAGTGGAGCTTACTTCACTCAATCCAGATGACTTTATCTCTATTATAAACTACTTCACTAAGTTTAAACATTTGTTGACATAATTGAAAGGGAGTGAATAAGATAAGAAAGATGAAGAGTGTGTGTACTTGATTTTGTCTAAGTTGAGTCTAGTCCATTCCAAATATTTGTTTCTACCTTTTTCTCTATCATGGATGTCGTAGGTGCCGCATTCAAAATGCTAGATTTAGAGTAGTTTTGTGAGAGACTTACTAGGGAGGAATCTAAATTGTCTCACCTTGAGTTTTCCACCTCTCAAAAAGCATTAATAGCATCACATCCTAATAACAAGGGAAAAACAAAGAGTAATAAGAAGAACACTTCTCCTCTATCTCAAAATGCACCCAAGCCCAACACCAACACATCTAAATCCAAATCATCTTCCAAATCCAAGAATAAGTCTAACCTATCATACTCCTATTATGGGGGGACTGGTCATGAAGAGTCTAGGTGTTTTAAGAGAATGCAAGCCCTAAAGGATGTTGTTAGGAAACATAAGATTTATATATCCACTCCTCCATCTCATGAGCATGGGAAAACACTTAATGTTATTGGCAGATCACAGTCACCTATTTCAAATAGTTGGGTTCTAGATTCTGGTGCTTCACACCACCTGAATTCTTCCCAAGAGTTCTTTGTATCTCTTGGTTTGAGTTCTACTTCTAACATTGAGGTTGGAGATTCTTCCTTTATTTATGTTAAGGAAAGGGTGGCATACAACTAGATGGTAGCCACATCAATGATGTATTATATGTTCCATACACCACCATCAATCTGCTTTTAATTTATCATGTTTTTTATTTTGGTTAGGGCAAGATAATGACTTTCACACCATAGGGTGCAAAATTTTGAGCTTTGTTAGAGCCACATACACTTGTTGCACAGGGTGTTGTTGATCATAGTTCTCAACTTTATTATTTTGAGGGTTTTGATGATACTCCTCTTCTAAGGACATGTTTGGTTTCTCATGCAGATTTTGAGAGTAGGCTTTGGCATGAGAGATTTGGACACCTTCATTACAGATATTTGAAGGTGTTGAGCACTCATAGTATGCTAGAGGGTCTTCCTACAGTTTCATGTCTTGATGGAGTTTGCCTTGGTTGTGCATTTGAGAAACAATACCAATATCTGTTTCTTAAGGGTATGTCCACGAGAGCTTCTTCACCACTTGAGCTTGTGCACAGTGATTTGATGGTTTTTTTAACTCTTTTCAACAGAGCTAAGTATGTACTTACCTTTATTGATAATTTTTCAAGGTGTACTTGGGTTTATTTTGTCAAGTATGAGTGATGTCATTTGCTCACTTCAAAGTCTTCAAGGCTTTGGTCAAGAAACAATCTTCTAATTGTATCAAGAAGTTTAGTAAAAACAATGAGGGGAGTACTTCAGTAAAGAGTTCTTTGATTTTTTGACAGTCCATGGTATTGTTCACCAGCATTCTATTTTTCATACAGTATAGCAAAATGGTCTAGCAGAAAAGAAGAAATGAACTTTGAAAGAGATGGTTAATTGCATGATGTATTCATGAGATTTACCTCCTATCTATTGGGTAGAGACAATTAATTCTGTGAACTACATTCATAATCGCTCAACACACAAAAAACTTGAACATTTGACTCTAGAGGAGGCTTGGTCTGGAACCAAGCCTGATGTCTCATTTTTATGAGTCTTTAGGAGCCTTGCTTGGGCATTTTTACCAAAGAAGAAAATGAAAGCATTGGATAAGAAGAGCAAACCTTTGATTTTTGTAGGGTATTATGAGGAAATAAGAGCTTATCATATTTTAGATCTTGATACTCATGATGTTCATTTCCAAACACATGTAAAGTTTGATGATCACTTCACATCTCATGATTTTTCATCTTCTTCCATGCTTTATATTCTTCTTCTTTTGATAATTCATCACCTCCTCTTGAGGATTCATTCTTTGAGGAACTAGTTCAGGAGATTCTTGATGAGGTTATAGAGGATGAGGATCATATTCACACTGATGTTTCCACTATGCCTAGGTGGGATCATACTACAATTTTTAAGGCAAAATCTTTCATACATGATCTTCCACCCACTCAACATCATTATGCACATCCTAAAGGTACTAAAATTTTATGTCAAGCATTCTTTGGGGATCCACAATATTTTTCACAGGCTCATGGGATACAGGAGTGGGATGATGCAATGATAGATTAGTATTCTTCATTGATGAAGAATCACGCTTGGGATTTGATCACTCTTTCTAAGGGAAGAAAGTTGGTTAGGTGCAATTGGATTTACCACACCAAGTATGAAGTTGATGGGTCCATTAATAATTATAAAGCATGTCTTGTTGCAAAGGGGTTCTACAGGTCAAAGGTATTGACTACTTAGAGACTTTTATGGTCATTACCAAGATGGATTATTTTCACCTTGTAATTTATCTTGTTGCATCACAAGGTTGGTTAGTGTATCAGATGGATGTTAAGAGTTCATATTGCATGAAGACTCACAAGAAGAAATCTATATGGAGCAACTTGATCAAAATTTTCACAAATTTTCCCTTATTTATCGCCTTTGGAGGTCTCTTTACAATCTTAAATAGGCCCTTCTAATTTTTTATTAGAAAATAGATTCATTTCTTCTCTCCACTAGCTTTGCTCGCTACCACTCTGATCCCACATTGTATATTTATCATATTGGGGAGGACATTGTTATATTGGTCTTGTGTGTTGATGATCTACTTCTCACATGTAGCTCCTCTTCTTAGATTCAGGGTATTTATCAAGAATTTTTAGTACAACTTGATATGATAGATCTTAGTTTTTTCCACTTCTTTGATTTATAGATTTCACAAGGATTTATTTGAGTCAACAGAAGTACACTCTTGATCGTATTTAACATTTTGGCATGGTTGAGTGCAATCCAAATCCTTATCTTCTTTAGTCTGGAGTTACTCTCACTGCCACTTTTACTAATATACTTTGTGATCCTACATTATACAGGTAGATGGTTATGAGTCTTATGTATTTGACCCATACTCACCTTGATATTTTATTTATAGTTGGGCTTGTATCTAGGTTTGCACATGATCCTCAAGATAGTCATTGGTAGGATATCAAGAGGATTTTATGATATCTACGAGGCACTACTCATTTTGGATTACACTACACTAAAGATTCTACTCATTTGGTTGGGTACAATGATTCAGATTGGGCAGGTTCAATTGATGATAGACATTCCACTTCTGGCTAAATTTTTTATCTTGGTTCTTCACTTATTACTTGGTTGTGTAAGAATCAATTGGCTATTTCACTTTCCTCTATAGAGACTGAGTACAGTGCAATAGTTATAGTGAGTTAGAAGGTTTTTTGGCTTCTTTAGTTATTGATAGAGTTTGGTTTTATGTAGGATTCACCTATTGTAATTTGGTGTGATAACCAAAGTGCAATTCACATATCTCACAACCCAATTGAGCACCAGTGAACCAAGCATATTGAGGTACATATACACTTCATTCATCAACACATTCATGATGGATTTCTTAGCTTACAGTAAGTACATTTCAACTTAGTGGTAGGTTGCAGACATTTTCAAGAATCCTTTTGCATCACCTAACTTTTATGAGTTATGTGGCATGTTGGGGTTTCAAAAGTTATCCTTGGAGGTGTTCTTGAGGACATCTTCCTTTTTTATTTCATGGATACATATTGTACATGAGTACCTTATCAAGCCTAGTTACTAGGATTCATACTGTGGATATGCCACTATTTTATTTTTGTCTATTGTTATCCCCTAACTTCAATTGAGGGATTGTTAGAGTATGTGTTTCTCACGTTTGCTAGTCTATTAGCTAGTTATTTCATCCTTTTTCTAGTTTGTCTTATGTGAAAATTTATCTCACATTGCTTAGTTAGGCTCGTTATTTGTTTTGTCTTGCCTAATTATGCAAAAGATTCCTATTGTACTAGTATCTCATTCTAAATAATCATATAACTTGCTTTATTTTGTATCTCATTTGTTTGAAGCTTTGTGTGATGTTCTTATGCTAACTCTTTAGATCTTGGCTTCTTGGAATGCTTTTACCAATCCTAATAGGCACATGGCTAAAGATGTAAGAAATAATTACTCGTTTATGGTCAAATATTCTCAAATTTATGTGTTATATGATTTCTATATTTATATTTATAAATTCAACACATGGTGCATTCTTTCTTTGCTTTGCCCTGAACTATTATTTCATCAACATTTGATGTAGTTATTGGTGCTCTTTGTTTTAACTTATTTTAAATTTAGGATATCTAAATAAGTCAAAACTATTGATATTCATAATACATGAAATATAATATTAAATATATATAGGAAAAAGAATGTAACAAAAAAATAGATTTCACTTAATAAATACAGAAATGATCAAAAACATAGGGGAGAATATGCACTGAGCTAGTTTATGTCTTATGTTTGTTCATAGTATATGTAACAGCCTTTAATATAACTTTAAAATTGATTTGTGATGGCTCATATTAGGAAACATATTGCTAAAACCCGTCAGAACACTACTAATGAAACTTGAACACTTGAAATGACTAGTATTGTCATTTTATACTGAAACCATGTAGAATGATTAGACCATTATGTGACTTTCCAAATAAATGAGTCACTTTTATATATATTTTTATTGTGCATTAATTCACCTTCATCCTTGTATATAAAATTTTATTTTCCTTCTCTTTACTTCAAAACCTTAGCAAGCACTTAGACACCAAGATAAATTGAAAAATGGGTTAGAACATTTGGGTTGAACTGACCTCAATCAATCCCCATTTAATAACTGAGCATTTATATACATTGTTAATACTCAAAATATGGAACAAATTGTATTCAATGAATTAGGATGGATCTGTAACATTTCCTACTCAACGGATTCTAAGTTCGAAGAAGTTAATCTTACTAAACAATTCAATGTATAACTATTTATGTCAAGACATGGCCAATTTGGATCCACTAAAACTAACTAAGGTATATCTTATTACACAACACCAAAGGAGAGGGTTCCAAATTCTCTAGGAAAATGATATTATACAATAACCCTAACTAGGCCTACAATACATAAATAAAATATAATCCAGTGCTCGATAAATATTGTGGCACAAAGGAGAATAGTCAACATCAAACAAAAAAAAACATTTAAATAGAAATATACTCAAGAAAATGTAGAGGTAAGCTAAGCATGGAGTAAAAAATTCATCCTATTACATTGTGAAATATCTATTTTCTAAATGAAATAATAAAGTTATGAATACTTACCTTGAATTAAACTTGTGTCAATCTCTACCTTGGCCAATGGTGCTTTGTAAGAGGTTATGTTGGATTTGTAAGGATCACACTATAAAATTTAGATCTAAGTTAAAAGACTACTACTTTGCATCTAAGACTTTCCCACAAGATAAGTTTATTTTCATCTAAAGTAAAATCCTAAGCAATGACTCCTTAAGTGTAGAATTAATAAAATTATGAGATGTAACAATACAAAAATGTTTTTTTCTCTCCATTGAATTGAAGTGAAGTGGGGTATTTATAGCCAAAGATTGACCCTAAACCCTCCCATAAATTTAGCCAATAATATCCAATGGCTCGATCTTGTTAGGCAATTAATATAGTCATTAGGTCTCGAACTAGGTCAGCCAGGCTTATGTAGTTCCATAATGTGTACTCAATCCCTAACAAGATCAACCGGGCTGACATAGTAGGAAAATGAATAAAAATGTCTTAGAGTATTTTCTTTGTAAAAATTAAAATATTTTATTTTGCCTAAATTGGGGGTAGAATAATATTATTATGTTTATCACTTATAGATGTAACCATGTGTTTATAAGTTCTACATTTCTTATAACAAGATATAACTTTGCATCATGTCCTTGGTAAATTGGGACTTATTATATTTGGTACATTTATTTATTATTTATTATCCATATAATATGTCTCTGTTTTTGGGTTTACTTTGGATCATATCAATTTCACCCTCCCTTTCCATTATGTTATTCTATATTTATTTGGCATATCAATATTGTGTTATCAATGAGATTTGGGAATGATATTTTTATTTGATTATAGACATGTTGCAAATGTGATTGCCCCCACTTTATTATAGTGGCACAATGAATTGATATCACTAAAGTAAATTAGATGTGAACCTAAGTGTGTATACACACTTTATATTTTGGTGTGAAGCTTGGTCGTGTAATATTCCTTAATGTGAAACCTAGAACAATGACACTAAAATTAGTTATTATCCATATATTAAATTTGACAATAATAAACTTGTAATTTAAAATTTGAAAATAGACTAAAAAAAGTATACATGTGAAAGAGTATGAAATTTAATTTTCATATGTCTTGAAATTAGAGAAGTGCATGCCCCTTGCTAGGACATTTGGAGAAGTGTTGAACTTGTGGCAAATTGAAAGTGACCAAGTCTCAATTTGAAAACTAGTGAAATCCCCTGAGTTAGAAATATTATATGTTCCAAATCTCATTTGAATATGTATATTAATCTATAAAATAATTTAAGGGTGTAACCACAAAATGTGGCTCGATACTTTTCAACTGAAGAAGGGGTGGAACCACCAAATGTGGCTTGATACATAGAAAATGTGCAGCCATAGCCATTGAGTATCACTAGACTCTAACACGGCTCACTTGCAACATGAAGATGAATCACACTACTATAGACAGATCTAAATTATATTTAAAACTTTGCAAATTTATAAAATTAAAACTTTGAAATTTGAAATTTATATGTAACAAGTTGAACATGAATTAATATCATGTCCCCTTTACTATAGTAAATTGATATTCAACGCCATTTTCACTTGTAGCTTTTGAAACTTACAACTTGTAAATGTTTTAAATATGTAACTTGTAACTATAGGAATGAATGTAAATGCATGTCAAATACCCCCATAATCTAAAAATGTGGAATCATATTGTAATTTTAAAGTTGTAGTTTGTTATAAATCTAAAAATTTATTTGTTCATGAGGCTTGAATTCTCAAGACAAGTCCATTGTGATGCCCCCATTTTGAGATGAGAGACGTATCCTGTAGTCACTTACCTCAAAGTAAATCATATGTGAAACATATATTCATGTAATAGTATTTTTAATTTTTTTGAATTGAATTACATCATAGTATTAAATATAATATTGAATTGCATATGAAACATGTGTTAGATAGATATAACATTGAAGCACATAAGCAACATGTGTATGATATGTATCATGGCTCACAAGAAAAAATATCAATAATACATGATAGGAATCATAGAACCATATTAAAAATAAATTAACATAAAAGCAATGGCATACAATGTCACACAATTTTCATATAATGTCATACATAAGGCCCAAAGGTCACATACAATGTACATGTGAATGTTACATAAATACACAAAGCCAAGGGCCACACACAAATGGTATGAGAATAACATTAAAGAAAAAAAATATATATGTTGCACACAAAAGGTCAATGTCCATACACAAATATGAATATAAGTCCTAACTTATCATGTAGTAAAGTAAGAATGTGAAGTGAAGCATAAGGCTACTCTACATCGATCATATGTGTCTATGTCATTGATAGTGAATAACATATCCATGTAATACAATGTAAATTATGAATTATTAGTAAAACATTTTTATGATATATATATATATATATATATATATATATATATATATATATATATATATATATATATATATATGATAGAAAGATCGTGGATATATAAACATGTTAAAATGTTTATAGAGAGTGAAGATATTACCCCAACTTATCAAAACTACTGGGTAATAAGGGAATCTTGACCTCAAAAAACCATGAGAAGGTATGTCTTGTATCATACTCACATACCTCATGAAAATCATTTTGTATTAAAAATTTAAATATGTTATATACCTAACATAGAAAAAATAACATATTTAATAAGGTAAGCTAGCAGCATTTGAAAATTCTCTTGCAGGACCTGATTTTGACTTTTTGAAATATTTTGATTTTGTGATATATATGTATGTATGTATGTATTAATTTTTTGTTTTTCATTTTTTTTTAAAATTTTGTCATATTTTTTCTTATAATTTTGAAATGAGAAATATTTTAAAGGGGATACTAAGAATCAATGTTTCAAAAAGGTAATAATTGGGATGGATTCAAATAATCTGCAACAAAGTGTTAATGTATAATGTGACAATAAATAAGTCAAACCATGTGCCCCCAATGTATGTGTAAATGAATTAAATTAATGTAGATAGGGATGTTGATGTCTCCAATGGGAAAGAATATATGTGTGCTTATGGATAATGTAGATAGACATATGTGATCATATAAATAACAATTAAGCTATAACATTATGGAATGCAATAGTAAACAAGAATGAGTATAAATCATTTGAAAGACAATTGTTTTGAATCATTTGAATCAGTTTGAAAATTAAGAAAGCAAGTGCCTAAAGTGAAAAATTAAAAAAATGGTATAAAAGTGATTGGAGTGGGTGTAGAATAAGTATCAATGAATTAAAATCAAAGAGCTATGTACAAAGGAAAGTATGTAGGTAACTAATCAAGAGACTCGATCAAATTAGTAGATTGGAATGAAGTAGAAGGTTTTATCCAACCAAGGATCTCATCAAGATGATGCACATATGTATATGGAACTGCATTGTATGAAGGAATGAATTTCTATGAAGAATAAATGCCAACTGTAGATGCCTCTAAATTTGAATTACAATCATATGTTATAATATATCCATCTAAATCACTACTCATATAACCACGTAGATTTGTATCCTCATGTGTAATAAGAGAATATTTAATAACCTATATCTATGGTGGATCTCTCTGAATAACCTATTGTGCCTTAAGAGATGAATACATTTTTTAATGTGCCACTTTTTGCTTAGTAGAATATACCATGCTCTTTGAAACTAACTAATTATGTCCATATATAAATATATCATGTTCATAATTAGATGGAAAATTTGATTTTATAATATGCTAATGTGTAACTGTAACATGGTCACAAATGATGGTGAAACTGATTCTAGAACTTACTATTAAATAGTTCTATAGACTATTTCAATATAATGTTACTCAATGTATGTGCCTTCCAACCATTTTGTAGGAGGAGTAAATATTATTTGTTTCAAATGATATTCATATTGGATTCCAATAATGTTGACCACTTGATTATCATGAATATATTTGAGATATTTATGCACTCTATAAGGTACTACTCTAATATTTTGTGTCCAAGGGTGTCCTAATAACATATCAAAGACCCTTGTGCTTGTTATAGCTACAAAAGGAGTGGTCACTATGAGAGGGCCCATTTGTAAAGGTAGTAGTATATGTCCAAGATTATCTTGTGTATGACTATGAAATTCTATGATAACTCTATAAGTATCCTTTAAATCTGGTTCTATATAACTAAGAGAGTGTAGAAGCGTTATGGTGCACACATCTTTATTGATCCATTATCTATCATAACACTACATATGCATTATTCTCAACATATGCTTGAATAAAGACTACATGTCTATATGAATCATCATCATCATCATCATCATCAAATTCACTAGATCATTGAACGTAATCATAGAAAGTGATGTGTGTTTGCTTGTAATTATATCAATATATCAAGTGGATGTTTATATGAAGAAGGATAATTATGAACATTATATGTATAATTTCATTTAAAATTATCTTTGTCATTTGTTTCATGATTTTGAAAAGGTTCCTTATATATTTTAATCTTTGAATTGTCATTTTTTAATGAATTATCCTCTTCAATAGGTTTGACAAAATCAATAACATTTTCATCAATGAGATCAAGAATATTATGCTTGAGCTTGCAACATCTATTTTTATAAATCCCAATACATCTATGGTACTCACAATATTCATTTCCATCATGTCTAATTCTAATGGTGTGGGAAGAGTGATAATATTACATTCAAGTGTATTTTGAAATAATACATGAGGAGGTGAAAGTAATCTTGACAATTGCCTCCTTGGTGGAGCTTGTAATTGAAGCTTTTATGTTGGTAGAGAAAGTTTGACATTTGGGTTGATAAATTCCAATATGTATAAGGTGATCCCAAAGAGGAATGCCTTGATAAAATAGGCACAAAATAAAATGTGCAAGCTTGAGTTCAAGCTTGGCATTCCATATTTTGTTAAGTTTGGTCATCTAAGTCTTGGGTGAATAATGTAAATTCCAACGCATATTTAACTTGTCCATAGTAGAATAGAATGGTATTATGATTGGATAAATTATACATAAGAATAATTTATAAATGGAGTGTCATAGTTACATCTTTAGTCCTTTCACCATGCATGTCAAGGTTGTAAGCCCATCTTATGTAATTTAAAATCATGCATCAACTCTTGGATATATTTGGATTTTAGTATATTACACGGGATCTAGTCTCAAAAATAAATCAAATACTTAATAGTGTGAATTCATCTTTAAAACATTTATAGAGTTTTTACACCTAGCATTTATGTTAAAAGAAGACTATTATTGGTCATTATAGGAGACCACCAGCTATTATGGTCAATAAAGGAAATACCATTGCAATAGCCATCTCCAACCCATTTTATACAAGTTTTAAAGACTTAAAAAAAATTCATATGTTCTTGGCTACAAAATAACCTTCTATCCTAACAGGGGTAGTGGTAATTAATAGAGTGTGTAGGCAAATTTGTTTCCAACTATTTTTACAAGATAGGGTACTTGTAAAAATGTAATGCTTTATAAGGATAGTAAAAGATTTATTACCTTCAATTTATCTAATCACCTTGTTAATATGGGTTTTAGACACACTAAATATTTTTACAAGAAGGTCCTTAACATTCTAAGATTAGTGAAAATTCACTCCAAGGAATGAATTATGGGTCTTCGTTTTATAAATAACCATGTGGTGGAATAAAAGTGAGTGGAGTGGTTATTTACCGTGGATGGTTCATAGATGACAAATGTCTAGCCCTAAATCTAAATTCTACTTGAGGTGGGTAGGTGGATCTAAAATAAAGTGATATTGGCCTCAAAAAAAAAGATAAAAGGAGGGAAGGGTAAGGCATAAAAAAGAGGTCATATGATTCTATTATAGATTAAACCCTTTTAAGATAAATTACTATACCAGACCAAGCACATGTCACAAATCAATGTTTGTTGTGGATTAGTTGAGAGCATAGAACATAATCAAACATGGTAAAAATTCTAAGAATCTAACAATAAAATGATTCACTTATTATAACAAATATGATGTTCATACTATATTGCTATGCATATCCAATATCACTACAAAATGGTAAGTATGATCTATAACCAGTAATTGATAAGATTAACCAAAATATTTAATTTTATCCCTATAGATAATGCATACTTAGTTTAATGTAGGTCTATTAGATTAATATAAATTCTTCAAAGAAACATATAAAGTTGGAAGATACAACACATTCACACATACTCATAAAACATTTGAAGCAAAATTTCATTTCTTGCATTAATTTACAAATTATTCACCCTTTACAATAGATCAAAGATATGTATATATAAGTTTGGTAGGGGTTGCCTCATCTTCAAAGCTTGTCCAAATTTACAAAGTTTAAATAAAATTGACTTCTAATTTGATATGAAGATTTTGAATATTATAAAATGTATATGAATAGGAGTCTTAATTTATATTTATGGCTCATATATATAATTAGATAAATAAATCTATCAAAAAATACTCTAGTAGTTACTTTACTAGGTTTGGGTAGCGTTGCTAGTTGAGAATGTGCTCAAACTAGACTGGACTATAGTTAGAATTTGTTGAGAATAAATACCTAAAATATGGCATGCTAACATGGATCATGTTGTGGATGACCATTTCATAGCTATAATGATTGAAATACTTGAAGATTATACTATAGTTATGACTACCATTAGTCCTAGCTAAGCTTGCAAGGGATTTATGATAGGAGGTAGTGTCACAAATACAATCCATATAGGAGTATATACCATCGTATACATGGGATAGGAAGATAACGTTGTCAAAATTTGAGGTTGTGAAGGTGAATCTCTTGCCTAGATGACCAACCATTTTTTATCCTTTATCTTTTTATATCTAGTGTTGCATGTTGTGAAGTCTAGATTTATGGCTTCAAATTTTATAAAAGGAAGTTTAAATAGAATTGGAATCTTATTCATTAGTGTCTTATTTAAGATCATTAAAACTCTAAAAGATATATTCAAGGCTTATGACCATGCCACTTTATCCATATAAAAAGTGATTAATTAAATCACTTGTTCACTACTTTCAAAAACTATGCTTTCCACTTTTGCCTTAAAATTATTGGCAGCAATCTAAAGTAAATTATCAAAAAATGTCCTAGTGATAACTTGCCTAAGTGGTGTATATATACCATTAATATACATAATCTAATTATTTCATGATCTAATTATTTGGATGGATTTATTCTCTTGGCACATCAATTGTTCAATCAAATCATGTATTTGTTTATGCCACTCCATTAAATTACCCCTTTATTAGTCACATAGTTATGTGCCAAGGCAATGTTTGGAAGGTATAATAAGTTGAGGTGCTGATATGATTTATACCTTACTTCCTTATTGGTGAAGTGTAGTTTATAATCTAAGCTAGACATAGAATCATAAAATCTCAATACATTACCCCATTATGGTTACGACTCTTCCTTTAATTTCTGAATATACCATATTATGTTATAGAGGGTTTTGGTTGAGTTATGTGCATTGTCTACTCTATCCTTTGGAGGTTCTATTCTACCTTGTACCTCAAGTATTCTATTTTTCAGTTGTAACCCATAAAAAAAATTATTTAGGACTCATCTAGTGGAATCTACCATTGAAATAGGATCCTCTCGGATCTCATCCTCTTCTCTAGGCCTAAATTTTATTTTCTTTGTTAATGAAAAGTGTTCTTATTCTCTTAAAAATTTAGTGGTCCTCCCTACAGTTATGACTATTCTTTTCCTCACCATTTTAATCTTAGTTGAGGTCTCATCAAATTCTGTGGTCAACTTAGGATCCTCATTGATAACTAAATCTTGTCTAGCTGATTACACTTTTTGCATTTATTATATCCATGTGGTAGTCACTAGAAAGTCTTAAGAAGAGGCATGAGTTGGAGACTGAGTGGTGAGGGGTGAGTTGTGTTGTGGTGGAGGCACGTGAATAGAGGGAGATGAATGAGTTAAATAGAGTGGTGTAGATGGTGAAATAAAAGGTGGGAGTAGAAACTTATCTTTGAAAATATTAGTTTGGGTAGGGGTCCTAACCACATACTTGGTAATGTCAGGAGACTCTTAGACTAAGCATATTGTTGAATCTATTAGGAGACCATGTGTAATGGAGACCCCTAATTGGGTCAAAATATGGGTTTGTAGAAGATGTGTAACAAAAATTTATTGGTATATTAAGTACTCAAAATGTGGGTTAGTGACCATGGTGTCTAAGTTAAGTGAGGGAGGAATATGTTATGTAATAGCAACTTACGTGAGATTTTTCAAGAATTAGTAAATTTGTGTATGAAAAAAAATCATGGGGTTAATGGTAGAATCAATATTAATCAAATAATATAAATTTATAGTATTTTACATAATAATCAAATATAATTTTAGATAATTGGAAGGAAAACTACAAGATTTGGTGTAATAGATGGAATAGGAGAGGTGGTAGATTGCACCAAATCCTGTGGAGAAGTTTGAGTGACAATAGGTGGAATAACTGAAGTAGTTGGTGTGAGCATTGAGGTATAGATTTCATACCTATCAGATCTCCATCCTTTCCCACATAAGGATCTTGACCTTATTGATTGATATGTACCCATTATATACCCTGATTATGAGAATGACTAGGGATTGAGGTCTCAAATTTTCCCTATAGAGGGGCCTCCTAGGGAATATACAATGTAGCTTATTCCTCTAGGTCTTATTCATAGCCCTCCTCTTAAGACAACTCATCTATAGGTTCATTTGAAAAATATCCATCCCCATAATCATATTTTATGTTGGAGTAAAGAATGCCTAATGATATTCCTAAGTATAAGATAATCTCCCCTCTTGTTGTGTGAGAGTTGTGATTAAGGAATCCAAGAAGGGTGGTTAGATCATATGTTAGCTTTCACAATGAAATTAAAATGAAAGGAAACATACTAACATGCATAACACTATATTACCTAGATCAAAAGGAGGAGATTAGTGAAGAAAATCAATTGAAACTATAACTAAAATGCAAGAAAAACAACCTTTATTACCTTTCCTAAATGCTCCAGGAGATTTGTTCATTGGCTTTCTCGACTTATGCTCAAGTGATCTTTGGCAAATGGAGTTGTGTGGATCTTTCTCCCCTTGGCACCATGGTTTGACTCATGCTCATTTGATGTAGCTTCATGGCTTGATGGGTTAGATTGTGATTCACAATTTTGGCATTATAACTCTATAGATTTCACTCTTGTCATAAAACCTGCATTATAACACTATTATGTCCAAGCTCTCTAAATGAATAGGTTTAGGCTTGTATTTATAGGTTTAGTAACTAACCCCAACCCAAGGTGAGTTAAGGTGTAGTTAAAGCTTGGAATGGGTTCAAACTTAACCTTTGTGAGTTAACTATCCCCCATGGAGTCAAAAGGTGTCAAATGGTCATGATTAGCAATGAATAGGCATGGGTGGGATATTTTAGGATATTTTCCAAAAAATGACAACTCATAAAAGGTAATTATGAATTCCTAGGATATTATTTTAATTTTTTAATTTCCATTTTTTTAATTCATTTACTTGCTCATGGTTAATTCAATTTAGGCATTTTATTTGATTTTTCATGTTAATTAATTCTATTTAGGCTTTTTGACATTTTTGAAGATTTGAATTAATTTACGTGTGCATTTGGTCCATTTAATAAGTCTAAAGGTCAATATTGCATGTTATGAAGCCAAATTTGAGATGTTTAGAGATTCTTAGGTTTGATTGGCAAATGTTGATAAAAATTAATTTAAATTTTGGTATAAAGCCATTGGTGGCCACTTTTAGGTGTCTATAGTTTGCCCCAATTTGGGAAGGCATTACAAGTTGTAAACACAGTAACATCTTCTCAAAGAATAAAAAGGTGTTTTTATGCTTATGAATTCAACAGTAATGGATGAAACGTAGGGTACCCCCTCAAGGGAGTAGTTGTCAAAAGGGTTGGTAAATGGCCCCTCAAAAGAAGGAAATGAGTGGACCAAAAAAATGAAAGTGATGGGGTGCAATGAACTGATTTGCCCATAGGTGGTTATAATCAGTGGCATATGAAGCTACCTCAGTTAAGACAGACAAACATGATGATTTGCCCATAGGTAGTTATAATCATCAGTAGGATAAAAACATGGCCTAGAAGGGCATAAGAAAGTTAATGACTTGCCCAAAGGTAGTTATAATCATTAACCCTCAAATTGATGGAAACGCAATAATTTTCCCAAAGGTAGTTAGAATCATTGAAAATGCAAGTGGGATGGTGTGCAATGATTTGCCTAAAGGTGGTTATAATCATTCAACCTTGATTATGGAAAAAAAGTGGGATGGTATATAATGGTTTGCCTAGAGGTAGTTATAAGCATTATATCCTGATAATGGCAAACATGATATGAAATAATGATGGCAAATATGATGATGTCAAATTGATACAAAGGATAAAGATGAATTAGACAACTTGCTAGTAGGGAGATGCTTGTCTGAACTAACAAGGAAGAATATTTTGTTGTTGTTTAATTACTCTATTTGTAATATTATTTGGATTATATTAGGACTATTGATAAAGCTAGTGCCAAGGAGATTTCATTACTACATTTGTTGTGTAGACTTATTAAAATTAATTTTCTCTATAGCACATGATGGTAGGCATCATGATATAACACCATGAGGACTTTGATAAAATATGCATAAGGACTAACTCTCGATGCAATAATTAATGGAAAGCAATGCACCAATGATAAAAACCATGATGTTAATGTTGATGTATGAATATGGATTGATTCAAGAATAATGCACAAAGAATTACCTAATGAATGCACATAGATTGAATCAAGGAAACAATACTAAAAGCAAAAAAATAGGCACACAAAAAATAAACAAATGGAAATCCTAAAAACAAAATCAATAGAAAACATCCTAACAATAAATTTGCCCCAGTAAGACAGATTGAGGATAACTACCTAGGCTTAGACAAGACAAATGTTTTTAGATTTTGAAATTTTAAGAATGTTTTTGGAATTTTTGAAGTATCTCAACTCGATTAAGAAAGATGAGATACTAAACAATCCAACTAACAAAATGGCAAGAGCATTGGCTTAGGTTGCTCAAAAAATATGAGAATGTATGGTAAAGGGGGATTGAGCTAACCTCAACAAGTATCGAACACTACCCACATAGTCCCAAAATGGCCTCAAGTCATATTAGTTCCACCTTACAATGGAGGAATTTGATTAGTGTATCAACAAACTCAAACAAAACAGGCATAGTTGGCATAATGGCATAATATGACATAGGAATGGTAAGTTAGTCTGTCAAGGCACAATAAACAAATGTTTTCCCTATTTTTCTCATAGGTGGCTAAAATTAGGAAACAATGGTATAGATCAATGATACTAATTTTCCCATAGGTAGTTATAATTAGTAGCAATATTGGTGAGACATAAATTTTCCCAAAGGCAGTTATAATCAGGCCCACACAAATAAGGCATGGTATAGAACGAAACAAGAAATTAAGGATGCAATTGCTAAACTTCTATCATACTAATTTAAAATACAACCTCTATCTGGAATACTTGAAAAAACTACTAAATCTAATCTAAATATTCATTTTGAAAGCAAAACCAATGGAACCAAGATCAAAACAGACTAGATAGGATGGCTAGAAATAGGATTTAGTCTAATAGGGTTGGCATGGTAGGATAGTATGTTAAAATGGCATGCCATTATTTAGGATGATGATGATATGATGATTGGATAAAATGGTAAGATTTTTACCCCCAAGTGATAAGGCAAAGGAAATGGCAGGGTATGAAATAATAGCAAGCTCAATGGAAAAAGAAAATGGAATGGTTTTTTGGAAAATGAAAATGATATGGTACATGTTTTTGGTCTAGGTAAATGTTTATGGTGTTATTGCTAATTTGGAGATGCACAACCTGATCAACAAATGATACAACCAGAATAGTTAATCATGTAAAGTGATAGCCCACTCCTCATTTTAATAACTATTCTTTCAAGAGCTGGCTATAAATTTGGATGCTGAGAATGTTGTTGTGATCTTCATTGGTCATTGATTCTATTTACTTCAAACATCAAGACAAGCTATCCTTGTAGCCTCTGTAAAGGAAAGTGTGGCCAGGGATGGTAAATAGGTATAAATGTTAGATGATAGGTTTGATTTGGAAATGGAACGGTGGATGATAATGGAATGGATGATGGGTGGCAAACATAACTTTGGATGTGGTGGGGCTGAATACTTTTGAATATGCTCTTGATAAGACCTCTAGATTTTTTTTGTCTAGGAATAAGAGTAGATACCATATGATTAGGTTGTCGATAGGAAGTTATATTGATTTGATCTTTGATAATGTCTTCATTAATCAGTGAAGAAATTTTGTGATCAGCAATTGGTGCCCTGAAAAGGTTTTCACCATTAAAGTTATCTTGATTATCCCATAGTGCCTATGAGAAGGTTTCACTAAAGAATGTTGAATTTTTACTTTAATTATCTTCTAGTGCCTCTAAAAAGGTTTCACTAAAAGATGTTGAGTTGGAACTTTGATTGTCCCCTAGTTCCTTCGAAAAGGTTTCACTAGGAGATTGTTCTTCTTCTACATGAATTTGGTATTGGCCTCCTTGTTTTTCTTCAAATGATATGTCACCATGGATTTGGTTCAAAAAGGTGTGATTTTTTTGGTCCCAATCGACACTTGTGGGAGGTGGAATGTCAATAAAATGGCTATGTTGGTTGGTGGTAATGACATGTAGAATGGTAATGGAATGGGGAGAGGTTGCACAATCCTAATAGAATATACTAGGAGAAATTATGTCAATGATAAATTAATCATCCTCAAAAATTGTATAAGGATCATAGATGTATTCAAATTGATATGTGAGGCATGCATAATCAATATTATAATAGCCACAAATGTATTATGATTCTGACTTAAAGGACTCTGAATCTGATGTTGGGACTAATGTTGATTCTGATGCTAAATCTGATGTCAGTTCAATAATAGAAACTAAATTCAATTTTGATTCTTCATCTGATGTGGACACTACTATAATGATGTCTTATTGAATGTTTGGTATTGGACAAGTAATGACCTGTGATGGCATAGTGGGCTCCATAGAGACTGATTTGTCAAAGTGAGACTCCTTAATGATGGTAAAAAGGTCAAAATACAACTCCTCAGAGACTAGTTTGTTAGAGGGAAGCTCTTGAAAAATAGGCACATGGTCAAGTTAATTATTTTCCCAAAGGTGGTTAGAATCATTAGGAAGTGACTTAACAAATACTGGCTCATCAAAGTGAGACTCCTTGATAACAAGTATAGAATAGTATGTGATTCATCACAGGTTGATTTATCACAAATGGTTGGTTCAACAAAAACATCTTGGATTGATTGGTTTTCTTGGCCTTGATTTACAATTAGTTGTAAAATACTAGTTTTAAATATAGCTTGGTCCTTGAATGATTGGCTTCGTCGAATAGGTACTGATTGGCTTGGTTGGGGTTTTCTAAAATGGGGAATAGATGACAATAGTTGAATAGTGATCAACATTTAGATAATGATAGGGCATTGTGGAGCCTTCTTGCTTATACAAGATAAAGGATAAAGTCCTAAAATGGTAATGGTATGGCAGTGTGAAGCTTGATTACTCGTACAATTCAAAGGACTACGTCCTAATATGATAAGGATAGGGCATTATGAAGCTTGATTACTCACACAAGCCAAAGGAAAAGGTCCTAGAATTGAAACGGTATGGTGTTGTGGAGCCTGGTTACTCACACAAGCCAAAGGATAAGGTCCTAAAATTAAAGTGGTAGGGCATCGTAGAGATTGATTTCTCACACAAGCCAAAGGATGAAGTCTTGGGATAGAAATGATATGGCATTATGGAGCTTGGTTGCTCGCATAACCAAAAGGTGAGATCTTGGAATATAAATGGTATTCCTTGGAATTTGTGGATCTTGGTAGCTCACACAATCCAAAGGAGGGTTAAAAGTATAGGTTGGAGAATGAACACCATGATTGGTGAAATGACAAGCATCATACATCAACCAACCACCAAAAGGTACCATAAAACACTAATCTTGGCTTTATTCCCTAAATTGAGGATTATAGGGAGGATAAGAATTTTTCTCACAAACCACTTCTTCATCAAAGAGGTAATGATTATGGTCAATTTTCATGACTATTCGATCATAAGTTGGATCGTAAAGAGGATCTTGAGGATCTTGGCTTTGTTCACCAGATTGAGGGTTGTAATGAGGATATGGATCTACCTCACAAATAACATTATCCTAGTAGGGGTCGTGAACAAAGTCATTTCATGCATCTATTCTATCATAACTTTGATTATACATGACTCCACCATAAGTGTAGCTAGACATATCCACATTAATGATAATGCTTCGCAAAAAGGCCTAGAGTTCTACAAACTCTTAAAATGATGTCCAAAGGAAAAAATGGTTCAAACTTGGTCTAACTTGGTCTAGGGGAGTTGTATCTCCAAAATGGCCTATGTTAAAAACTTGGTATAAATAGTCTAATGTCAAATGTCTCACACACAAAAGGCCAAGAATCTAAATAAAAATGTTATGTCAAACTCTATGGTACAAAATGTTCTAAATAAGTATAAACTAGGAAAGGTAAAAGTTGATAGGTCTTTTGGCCAAATGCGGTGTCAAAATCTAGGCTCAAAATAAGGCATGTGTTAGGAATTTTGGCCAAATTCAACTTCAAAAGCTAGACTTAAAACAAGGCAAATGCTAGTACTTTTGGCCAAACACGATGTCAAAATCTAGACTTGATACAAAGAGGATGATTTTAATCTAACAAACTTAGAACAATATGACATAAACCTGACATACAAAATCAGACATAAACTCAGTCAATTGGTATAAGGCACAAGGCAAAAGGCATGTGAAGAAAGACTATTTTCTCCTAAAAAAAAGGCACAAACAATGATCAAAACTATGGCTCTTCCAAATAAACAAGCTAAACAAAATTTAACAGCATCATGGCACAAGACAAATATCCAAGCAACATTTTTCAAAGTTGGGTAATGAATTAACCTAAGTTACACAACCCAAAAGAGTAAGATCTATGTATCAGCCCCTACGAGGCAAGGCCTAAACATAAATAAATCAATGTTTGAATCCAAACTTGTCAAAGTTAATTAAGAACTCAACTTGGAAAACTATTCAAATTCAAACACACAATAGGCTAGGCATAATGGAATGGTATAACGACATAAGACAAGGATTTAAATGACATATAAGTCATTGGTTCTGAAAATTGACATTTGACATAAGGCAAACAAGTCTTGAAATAAATTGAGTAGCGTAATGGCATTATCACTCTCAAAAGATGTGACAATGTCTTTTTTCAAAGACTCAAAAGACATAAAATACTTGACATGATTTAGGAAATACAACATTACCCACTTCAATCAAGACACACATAAATAAGTTTAGCAAAATTTTAGGGCAAAAATGTATGACAAAATGGCTAGCATAATGCATCCTCAAATAAAGGAGTGACGTATAAATAAAATCATTTTTGATGTGGAATAAATAAATAAAGCTTTAGTCTCAAAACACCAAACAATAAAAGAATAAATGACAAAAATACAACTAAGTATATCATCCTAGATCCTATCAAGGTGTGGCAAGTAGGGTTGACTAAAACTTACAAGTTATGACCATCTAGATTGATCGCAAGTGTGGCTAACACAAGAGAAGTATCATGCTAAATGAGTTCATACCAATCAAATTATCATGCAAGGGTTTATTCCTTTGCATGATGATTCCATCCATAGACTACTTAATGTGATCCCCTAGTTGACCATACCTAACTTTGGCTTTAGTTACTAAAGGAGAGGTTAGTCATTCAACTCCCTAGCTCTAACAATATGTGTACCCTGATTTGTATACCCTACCATAGAGTGGGGTTGAAACACTGTCAGGAGATGAAACCTTGGGTCAATGCTTCCCTAGAGAAGTTGTGAGAGGTAATGACATCCCCTTCACAAGCCAAAAATGCATGAAAATAAAGACTAAATATAAAGACTTTAGGGTTGGATTTAGATCATCCAATACCATGCAAATTTTAGGGAGAGCCTAGGCAACTTTCTTTCTACACCTTGGGTTAGGCACCAACTGCAATGAAAAGGTTCTTTTGATCACATGAGTTTCCTATAGGGGATGGGGGGAGAGCATACACACACTATTATTTTTGAGAAAATAAACAATCAACAAATAGTTTACAAGTAATTACGAGTGAAGTTTGATTTTAGGCACCAAATTGAAATGTGACAATATTCTTTACTTGGGTCTTTGACCTAAGTACGAAATCTTGAAAGGAATTGCATAAAAAAAACTTTAAGCAAAACCATCTATGTTCATTTTTAATCCCAAAACCAAAATGTTTAAGATTTAGCCCAAGTTCATTTTTAAACACCCAAAAGAAAACGTTCATGACTTAAGCATTTGTTTTAAGCACTAAAAATGAAGTGTTTCTAAGACATAGCCATTCTAATTCATTTTAAATACCAATGACTAAATGTACAAGATCTAACATGTTCATTTTCAACACCAAATTGAATTATGTAAGACTTAGCTAATTCTTTCTAAATACCCAAAGTGAAATATGTATTAGCTAAAACATGCAAATTTGTGTTCCAATCATGTCCTAGACTTGCAATTGTTAAAAAGCATCCTTCTGCTTCAAAGCAATTTTGATTGTGAGAAAATGAACTTTGGAAAAGGAGCTCTCAGGTTTTTATTTTTGAAAACACAGTGACCATGGTCGGTCAAAACCGATCAATGTCGGTTTCAAGGTAGTTGATGCCATTCAGTTCATAGAGAACTGATTTTGGTCATGAAAAAATGACGTTAGTCGATTAAGACCATCATCGATTACCTGTAAACCCAAAGGCAAAACCACAAAAGATAAACACGTTAAGTTAGGCATTGGTTAGCTAAAAACTCAACAAAACCCGCAAGGCAAGGATTAGATAAAGAGTTTAAGGATCAAATATGCCAAGAGAGAATAATTAGAAATGCTAGAAAGAATCAAAATGTAATATTTTTAAACTATGCTTTGCCCTACATATCGACCAACATTAGTTACATAGAACTACACTCAGTTGGGATGAACCAATAAAGGTCACACAGAACTGATGTCGGTTAGGCCTAACCAATTTTAGTCTCTGTGTAGATCTGAGATAATTCAAGATTTAGAAATATGATAAAATCAAAGTTAAAATTATAAATTTGAAGGAATTCAAGAATTCTTTTATCAATTTTTGAGTTGCATCTTCATCTCCTTGTTATGTGGGGTGTTCATGGTCCCACCGAGCATGCCATTTGTGATCAAGGAATCCAAGAAAGGGTGGTTAGATCATATGTTAGCTTTCACAATGAAATCAAAATGAAAGGAAACACACTAACATGCATAACACTATCTTTCTTAGATCAAGGGGGGGATATTAGTGAAGAAAACCAATTGAAACTATAACTAAAATGCAAGAAAAACAACCTTTCTTACCTTCCTTGAATGCTCCAAGATATTTATTCATTGGCTTGCTCAGCTTGTGGTCAAGATATCTTTGGAAAATGGAGTTGTGTGGCTCCTTCTACCCTTGACACCATGGTTTGGCTCATGCTTGCTTGGTGTATCTTCATGGCTTGATGGCTTGGCTTGTGATACACAATTTTGGAATTATAACACTATAGAATTCACTCTTTTCACAAAACTTGCATTATAACACTACTATGTCCAAGCTCTCTAAATGAAGAGGTTTAGGCTTGTATTTATTGGTTTAGAAACTAACCCCAACCCAAGGTGAGTTAAGATGTAGTTAGATCTTGGAATGGGTTCAAACTTTAAACTTTGTGAGTTAACTAGCCCTAGTAGAGTCAAAAGGTGTCAAATGGTCATGATTAGCAATGAATAGGCATGGGTGGGATATTTTAGGATATTTTCCAAAAATGACATCTCACAAAAGGTAATTATGAATTCCTAGAATATTCTTTGATTTTTTAATTTCCTTTTTGATAATTCATTTAATTGCTCATGGTTAATTCAATTCAGGCATTTGATTTGATTTTGCATGTTAATTAAATCTATTTAGGCCTTTTGACAATTTGAAAGATTTGAATTAATTGATGTGTGCATTTGGTCCATTTAATAGGTATAAAGGTCAATATTTCATGTTATGATGCCAAATTTGAGATGTTTATAGATTCTTAGTTTTGATTGGCAAAGGTTGGTAATAATCAATCTAATGTTTGGTATGAAGCCATTGGTGGCCACTTTTAGGCGTCTATAATAGCAATAATTTTTAGAGAGGTAGAAGAATATATTTTGACATGGGTCACCATAGAATGAGTATTTATTATGTGTAATGAAGGAGGAGAATGAGAATAGTTAGTTCATCACTTGAGTTTGAGGTGGTGGAGTTGTTATTGGTATGAATGTAAAGGTGACCTTTGGTATTATCGGTGTCCCTGTATCTAGAACTAGTTGCCATACTTATTTAAGATTTGGGATGTTTTTTAGAACCCTTGATTTTAATTGATCATTAATTTCTTCCTCTATTTCCTCCTCTGCTTGAGGTTGTTCAATTTTTCTAAAAGTTTTTTCTTCTTTCTCTATTTTTACTGCATCCTCTCTTATTATATAGGGATCATATTGGATCATCTAAGCGATCTTCATAGACATTTTTGAATTTTTTCATTCATATATAAACATCTGAGTCATCCTTTAGGTTCATAAATATCGAGTCATGATCATACTCTTGATGCCCATATTCAAGTTTGAATTTCCTATAAAACTTGCTTATTTTTTTTATTTATCACCTTATTAGGATCCCAAAATCAATATTTAGCTAACCCAAATCTAAATGATCCTCTATGTTTTGAAATTTTAGCCAATTGATCCCAATTTTTGAATTGTTGTCTTTCAATGTTGAGGGGTGTCTAATGATATTTGGCCAATTTGGTCTTCCTCAAAGTTTCATCTCTACTGTTAGATAGATGGTAATCTATCTCTTACTCAGTCATCTTGTCAAGTACATACTTGGGTAAATAAAATGGGTACACCAGTGTTCCTTCAATTCTAATAATTATATGGTTTGGGTAGAACCAATAGTCACCCAATGAATTAAGTGATCTCTTTATTTGATCAGATAATAGGTGCATTGGTTGCCCATTTATTGCTCTGTAGACCATTTGATAGAAGGTGTTTGTTATCTTCTACATATAGTCCATCTATTTATGATATGGATGTAATTAAAATTATTATAAATGAATTTTGGCCCTTTTAGCTCCCATGGAGGGATCATATTTGGGGTGACAGTCCCCTAAATGGTATCCACTAAGTATTAAAGCATGTAAAAACTACTATCTACTTGATCACACATATTGTCTTTCTAGGATTTCAACTTGAAACTTACGATTTCCTTGAATGGGGGAATGACATTGCCTTCCAGAATTATAAATAATAAGTCCCAAACATCATTTACATGAGTGATAGACAAGGCTCTATGTATCCTGTTTAATAGGGCCATAGTGATTATGACTATAGTCTGAGTTGGAAATGGTGACCTTTTTTTCATGACAAAATTGTTAGGATTTTTAACCATCCTAATAGGGTAATTTTGACACTATTGTATTTGAACCAAGAACTAACTATTTTCAGATTGTATGGGAAGTCTAGTTTTGGTAGCTGATAAAATTTCTTGAAAGCTAATCTCATTATGTATGCTACTGACTGAACACTATTTTTTTATGGAAAAATTTATTTTATGTATGTGCATGCTATAAATAAATTATAAACTAGGTCAACACAAGAGAATGCCTTTGGTTTAACTATCACTTTATGGATTTTGACAGTGTTGATTGCTATTAAGTCATCTATGTGCTCCTTTTGGTTGAGAGACAAATTGTCTTCATCTTTGTAAGACTGAATGACCTCAAATTTTGTACAAATCACCATGTAATTCTTGATTGTAGATCGATTAAATTCTATTTCTTTAAATACTTGCTTAGCGTTGAATAAAAACATAAGACTTAGTTCCTAGTTTTTGGGTACCATTATTGAGTAATTCACATTCTATGCTAAAATTTGACACCTAGGGCTTGTAACTTATATATAGATCTCTAGATAAAAAAATTTCAGTTTGGAAACTATAATTCAACCTGACTTGGAAGTTTATCGAAGGGATGAAACATGTTAATAATATGTTGACCTGTAAAGTGTACATACTAATAAACTTGACAAGTAATAATAATCTTGATTAGTCAAATAAATTGAAAATAAAAATTGAACAACAAATTAATTTTTTATTTCAAGATGTAATTCATAAAATTAAAATTGAATAGTGGCACTTTAGTGTTTAATATGAAATTATTCTAAGGTTAATTTATGTCTTGATAGGGAATAAACATATAATTTTTGTTAGGACAAATGGGTCTCTATTTGAAAATTTAAAATGGGGCATGTTGGTCACAACACACCTACTTAGCACAAAAGGAAATCATTTGTATTTAGACATCAATGACTCCCATTCATCATTATTTATGATGAAGGTAACACATGTCCAAAAAAACCTTGTGATAACCTCTAGTTTGCTTAGCATTGGCTTAAAAAAAGTCTATAAGAACCATTGATAATTTATCATACGAGGCTTGGAGGGTGTCAAAGAGGATTATTAGTAAACATGAGTGGGTGAAAGGATTTTGGTACAAACTTAAAATTTAATGACACTTAAGAGAGGCTTGAAAATCTAATATGAAACCTTATACTCCACTCTATCAATAACATATTGCCAACAATATGAAGGAAGGATATCAAAATCAAAAGGAATACCAATGAAATTAAATTTATCTCCTTTATATAACCACTTCCAATAATAATTATTAATCCATTCAGGCAAAGGCAACATGTTCTATCTGTAACACTAAGTCTTGGCCTATTGCAAATTATACCCCAAGGCTTTACAAAATCTATCAAGGAATCAAAGTGCTTCTTTGAAAGAAGCTTATTTCTTATATAGATTAAGGAAGGTATCATCTTCAAAATTCCCATTGATAAGTTCAGAGGAGCAATAAAAAATAAAAATGTCCTTGAGAAGTCTTATATCTTCTCTATGAGCAAGAAACTAACCAAATGCCTTGGTAACCAAAGTAGGAGCCAAAGGGAAACCCTATAGAATAGAGAAAAAGACCAACATTATCATAAGTATAATTATTGATAGTAAGGTAGGCCATTGCATCAGTAAAATTGTATTCACTACCAAGAAAAATAATTGGCCAGAACCTAGAGCCTTATTCATGGTGAGAATAAAGGACATTTCTTTCCACTCAAAAGCTTTTTTTTTTTTAAAAAGATAATAAATATGTTCCTCTAGCGATAGGCCTGAGCCCATTCCATTCCTTCCAAAATAATACATAAATTATCCAATTTATATCTATTTTTTATTAAACCTATTTTATCAAGTCTAATTATTGTAGGTACAATATGGTGGAGGTGATTCATTATGACCTTGACAATGAATTTCAAAAAACATTCAAAAGGGTAATTGGGAACTAACTAGTAATAAGATCTGGGTCACTAGTCTTGGGAATGAATTTAATAGTTCATTTTTTGATGATAAATCATAATGATTTATTATATAGGGCTTCTTTGGAAACTTTCAACATGCCTGACCCTACAAATTTACAAGTATCTTTATATAATTCATAAGGAAATCCATCAATCCTTAGTGCTTTGTCATTGGCTATGCATTGGACTATGTGAAATATCTCATCAATAGAAATAATAACATTGTATTTTTTTGGGTTTGATAGGACTAATTTATGGGGCACCACATCTAAACATTATTATAAAGCCTGAGGACTTTCCATTAGATCTTCCTTGACTTGGAACACAAAATTTTAGTGGTGTAAAAAATTAGAGGAGGTGATGTGCTAATGTGAAAGATTGATGGATTTAATCTTTCCCTTATATTTATTATCCCTGAGAGACTTGAATAAATCATTTGAGGCACAGTCCTCTATTTTAAACCAATGTAAACAAGCTATAATTTGTGCCCCTCTAGCCATGTGGCTATTAGTAACTTTGAACTTATGCTTGAGAAAGGTGGTCATGGATTTTAGGTGTGAGTCAAAATGAACTTGCTTAAGGATAGAGGAAATTGTTTGGTATTCCTTGATGATATCACCATCATCATACTTCCTAACACATGAAATCTACTTACCATAGTGATGGATAAAGGTCATAGTTTGGTGGATCACCTCATTCCACCACTCGATCCAACTAGTATCGTATAGTGGATGTGGAGCCAAATTCCACACTATCATAAAGAGTTGAATAGTGCCATCATGGGTGAGAATGGATGTGTTCATAAATAATTAATTGTGTTATACTCCTCTCTATAAGTGATACGATTATGATCATAAAGAAAAATTTATTGATGGACTATAACAACTTGCCCATCAGTAATTGAGAATGATAATACATGTTGCACTCCAAAATCATGACACATTCCAACCATTTGAGTACCTTATTGGTGTTGACTTGAAAACTAGACCAAGTACACAATATCATATTAGTTAATATAAGTTTCTAGAGGATTGGGTACATTAAGCCTTGTGAGTGTTTAAAATAATACCATGCTTCATGTTCTCCCATATATCATCTCATCAGAATGGCACAAGATTTGTCCTTGGGACTCATAATCACATTAAAGTCACCAAAAATCATCTAGGTAGAAAGGGGTAGATTTTTAACAAGCAATCTCTATAATGTGATTCTATCAGGGCCATCATTTAGGGTAGGGAGTACGTATTGAGGACCCCTAAGAAATGACCATCAACATCAACTGATACCTAAATAAATCAATGTAACGAATATTTTATAGAGGAAAAGATTATGGGGGCAATTTTTTATGAAACCAAAACACTCACACTAACACATCCAACTTCATTCAAAGTGAAAAATCGAGATGCATCAGACCATATACTCCTTAGAAAAGATTATAGAAGAAACCTTGAAATCTTAAAATCTTATTTTAGACACCTAAAATCAAACACCTTATGTTTATTTTAAATATTTATCCCTAATCCCTTTATCATGAACTAATTATCCCCCTAATCCTACCCACCATTACATTCTAATCTTGTCATCAACTAACATCTCCAGCATAATCACTATTCATACCCCCTATCAATTAATTTATTCTATCTTGAACCTTGCCAATCCCACATAAATAATCTCTACTCACTTTAGTTAATTACTAATTGTTAATTAGATAACTCATCCATAATAACAAAATTCATGAAATTTAGAATATCCATATTTTCATAAATCAATAAATCCAATTTTCTCACATCACCTTTTCACCCCATACCCATGAGGTCATCCTCAAAATCCCCATGCAATCACACCAATCCAATGCAAGTGAAAAACTATGGCATACCCGTGCTTATCCCATCCCCTCCTTAACCACTTTTATTTATGACTCAACCATCCAATTTGACTCATTATCCACCATTGATCTGAAATCAAGATCATTGCCTCATAATCATCATGAAATCATATAAATTGATATCTCCCCACTTCATTAAAACAAACTCTCATGTCTTAATGGAGTGTTTCATCTTTAATATCCAATCATAACATCCAAGCCATCCATTTATCAAGTCCAATTATCATTATTTCAAAGGGAGGTGTTGCCTAATTTTCTACACAATCTCTAAATTTTTTTCAACTACATCCAAAATCAATTGAGCAAATCAACATTAAGAGGACCACCTTTGTTTGTTGGTAAGTGAAGGTATTGCTTTATAATTCCCTCTTCTCTCAGTCAAAGGTATTCATTTCAATTTTGTTTAGCATTAAATTTTGCTTTTTTTGTTTGTTTCTAACATGTGTATTGTGCTAACAAACTTGTTGTGTGTGTACACCTATAAATAAATGACATATAGAACACCCAAAAATAAATAAGTGGCATGCACAAATAATTTGTAGGAGAAGTCTACTAGATCTTGAAAGTTTTAGGAGAGTAGATTCATTGGGAGGAATCCTCCATGAATAATTCTCCATGTCCATCTTTTACTATTTATCTTAAACCAAGTTCTGAAAAATGGTTTCCCAATAATGATTTTTTGTTTCAAAAAATAAAATCCCCAAGTGAAATGGAGTAGTGTTTACCCCCATTTACTTCATGAGGAGATTCATCAATGCTATGTGGAAGAGTGTGCAACCACCATGGGGTAGGATTGCTTGTGAAGGGTGTCCCAACATGAAATAACTTAATGGAAATTGATTAAATTGAGAAACTTGGTTCTAAAAAGCCACATGATCATTATGAACTTGGGGAGGACAAATGGGAGGTAGAATAACTTTATCCTTTTTTCCCTCTTCATGAGGCTTGAAAACATGGTGAATGAAGGTCACCTCAGGATTATTATTTTTGATAAAAAAATTTGTTAGCCACCATAGTCCACCATCATTATTTTCAACCACATTGGACTCTTCAGTTGGTCCCTACTTTACAGCTAGCTTTGAGATAACCATAAGGGGACAACTACAAATACTATGGTCAGGTGCTTGACATCTATAACATGTGTTTAGGAGATTGAAATAGGTAACCTTGTAGGAGTAGTGTATCATCTTTACTTGAATATCAATGGACTCTTTCAATTCCTTTATTAAATAAAAATCGACATAAACACACTTATTAGGGCATGTAGAGTAAAATGTATTAACCTCATAATAAAAAATCCACACTATGGGTTTGAAAATATCATCAATGAATGTTGATAGAGGAAGCAAAAGACTAGGAAGCTCAACCTAGATAGGCACCTTCATGGAGGTCTATTTAGACACTTTTAAATTATGAGTCTAAGGGAACACAATCATGAGGCTATTTATTAATAACCAACAACACAACATACAAAGAAGGGATTGAAATTGAGAGGGATCCTTAAAAGAGAACAAAAATAAACCCTTAGTAAGGTTATTGACACCAATAACCTAAAAACCCAAATGTTCCTCGTGGTGTCAAATCCAAACATTAAGGGATTCCTTTAAGAAGATATGGCCAACATAGTCATCAATAATAAAATTATTTTCATACAATCTATACACATTATCAATAGCATCTAATTTTAAACAAACATTAGGCTGAGGAATACTATCAAAATTTTTACCTCATCATAAACCTTCAAAATAGACTTTTGAGCTTATTTCGGCACCATCCTTCCTAATGCCAATAATAATGGTTGTGACATATTGGTTGAGGGCCATTTTATAGTAGAACAATCCATCATAATGGTGGAAAATTAATTTGAGAGGTTTATTTAAATGGAAAGGAATTATGCCAAATGAGTCCCCTATCCTACAATTGATTATAAATTGTACAGACAAAGATAATTCTATTTAGGGTAATGATTTCTTCTAGGTCATCTTGAGATGATGAAAACATGTATATAGGGGTAAAATCATGTACAAGTTATCATGTTCACCAACCAATTAAACAAATCATAATTTCAAATAAGAAATAATAAAAAAATTCAAGTATAAAAGTGTTTACGTTGAATAGTTGCACCAACAATTCATACATTTCAATTAGGTCTCCAACACAATTACCTATATGAACATCTCATGTAGCTGAAAATCATAAGTAGAAGAAAAAAATACATTATTGATGATATCTCATCAACAAAAGGACCACATTTAAACATTCATTTAGATTTCAAACAAGAATATAAAATAATTTATCAACCTTACAACACTCTAAAAATCCCTAAAGACAAATGTATCTATTAAAATATAGTATAATCTAAAATACAAGGGAAAATAAACATGCAAACACTCACCTAACCCCAGGTGGTCATTACCCATGCCAAACATGTAAAAGAAGTTTTTGTGTATACAATGCAACTAGAATGGATAATGAAAACCAATATACTAAATTCTTCTCCACAACCCATATTTTATATCTAATTCCCTCTCTTTGATGATATTATCCCTCCATACTAAGGGGGCTATACCTACATCGCAAACAACCAAACAAAAAAAAAATTTATCCAATTCATAATATCAAATCCACATCATATTAAAATAGTAAAAGCATGATGATCCATAATGATAATTATTTCCCATAATCATATATGTCAATTTATCAAATAACATTCAATTCCCTTAATTACATTACATAAGCATGAACAACATGATAACATGTGTTAACTAATTGATAGCAAATAAATCAAGTTAACATAGATTAAAATTTTAAGTATTTAACAATAAATTAATATTTACATTATTAACTATCTATATGTTAATGTATAACATTGATTTCAGGGGATTGCCTTCATAATCAAACACTTTGAAAAATGAAAATGGCAATCCTTGTAAGTAAGATATGATCAATTCATGTTCATTTGTTATTAGAATGTATTAGGGTGTGTGTGTGTGTGTGTGTGTGTGTGTGTGTGTGTGTGTGTGTGTGTGTGTGTGTGTGTGTGTGTGTGTGTGTGTGTGTGTGTGTGTGTGTGTGTGTGTGTGTGTGTGTGTGTGTGTGTGTGTCCAATTAAGACCTTATTAGCATGTAATTTGACCACATTGAAGAGGGAAATTGACAATTAGGCATGAAGAAAAATGGTGAACATGAGGAAGAAGGTTTAACAAACCCATAACCATCATGCCAAATTTTATATCATACGATATTGGTCAACAGCACTTTCAAGATGTTCCACAAATACCCAGTATAGAAAACCCTTGAAAAAAGACTTATGATTTGCAAGACACCTGGGTGGATCTCGAGGCATCAAAATGATAGATCAAAAAAGATTTAGGAATTAATTGAGATAATAAAAATTATATGGGCCATATACAAAGGAAAATGCATTAGTAAGATCCTAATTTATATCAATGATCCATATATTTGAAAACATGATAATAACATTGCAATTATTAACCTCATACCAAAATTAGGTATCCACAAGAACCTACTAATGTTTATAATTCAAACATGCATAGGGATTTTGACTTGGATACATAAATACAATGACATTAAGTATATAATTCAAATATGCATTCTAATAGGTCTTTTAACAAGGCTACATAAATACAATGACATTAAAGTTGCTATTATTGTTATTTGAATCCTTGTTGACTTTAATGTCCTCCATCTCTTTAAAAGTGTCCATAGATGAAATGTTTTTTTAAAAATATTATAAACAAGGGAGAAGTGCTCTCACCCATTCACAAAGACATAAAGGTATTAAGCACATACCCAAAAATAAAAACAAAAGCAAGGACACTAGATAGTAAGATAAACATCCCAAAACATCCTAGTAACAAGAAGGATGAAGTGAGAAAGCACATTGACCAAAAACAAAGGCAAGCATGAGAAAGTAGATAGAACTATGAAAAACATTGCACTGTCATTCAAGGGATGAGAGAAAACATTTTAGCTACTAAAATTGTAGAAGTCACTAATTGTGATGCCAACCAAGAGGAAGCCCACAAGGAAGCCAAGAAGGTCAACAACTATGCATTCCTTGTTGATAAAGCTACTAATTGGCATGAATCACATGCGACGTGTTTGATAAATCAAATGGAAAGCCATCAGCTATTCAAAAACCAACAACTTAAGAACTGCCCAGTTAAGGAAGTTGTCTAGCTTCTATGCCTTTGAAAAATATGAACCAATGCCTAGTGGAAGAGTCTATAGGGGATTATCAAATGGTATTGATTCCAAAACAAGGCAGACTCCTAGAACATATGGGATGACATGAATTATCTGGACGTTAGACATTTTCACTCAAACATTATCCAGATTCTCTCAATGCCGAGAGCTTTCAACATTATTCAGAATCTTGTCCTCAATGAACATTTTCAAAAGACTAGTTTTTCCATGAAGAGATTCAATCTACTGATCAAGATCATTAAAACATTTACCAATATCATAAGTCATAGAAATTAAGATATATTTGGGAGTTTGCTTCCTTTGCACCACCTGATAAAGGAATGTGTTAGTCATGTCATCATTATTCCTCTTTCCTAAATTCAATTTGAATGGTGATTTGACGACGTCTTCATTCCATGCTTTCTTACAATTGTGAATATCCTCACCCAAAATTATTTTAACATAAAGACATACTATCCTGGATGAAGGGTTATACATGGTTTGCAACATACCATCGGTGAGTGGGCCTTTGAAGTCTAAATCCTTCGTCTCCCTAATCAAGCCTCTTTTCATGATCTACTTCTGGTTCCAGAGGATTCTGTTACCTTGACTCTTTGCTTACCCCTGAGTTAGATATCCTTTTGCTTTGCCATGAATTTGTTATGGCTCTGAGAACCAAAGGACAACAAATAGTCGAAAAAAAAAGACAAATGAACAAAATGAAAGATAGAGAAAAACAGAGCTTAGTTCATTTATAAAATGTTATGAAGTATCTAATAAAAAAATTATAACAAAATACTTAAGATACTAATAATTCCTATTTAAAAACTAATTATTTGCAATTAACTTTGACCTTAGGGGGAGAGAGCATTTGCTTATAGAGTTGTTTGCTTGTTTGTGTTTTTTCTTTTTCTTTTTAAAATTGAAGGATAAATATTTCTATATTCAAGAAACTTTGTGTGTGTGTATGGGAAGAACCAAAGAGGTAGGGGAGTCTTTTCTGCTAAAATCATCTAGGGTTCGTATTTGAGCTGTCCCCTTTGATATGCTCAAAGAATACCAACAATATTGAGTATGCCTAGCTATAAGAAAATCAATTACCAGGCTGTGTATGTAGCAGCCAAGAATACCAACATCATTGATAATTTAAGGGTCATTCATAAAACCGCAGTCTAAAGGAAAAACCTAACAAACTTCCTAACAAAATCAAAACTGAAAGTAAGCCCTATCACCGCAAACTAGAAAGATAGATAGCAAGTAACAACCATCCCAACAAAACCAAACAGCATCAGCATTCTCCAAAAGTGAGAGAAACAAATGGAGAATTGAATACCTAATAATGTGATCATCCAAGACAATCATTTTTAAAACCTCATCTCTCAACTTAAACGATCACCATTAAAAAAACCATAATCCAAAAACTTAACATTTAATTAATACAAGATTCACCCAAATAATCAACCTTCTTCACTTACCTTCTTTAGGGTCCCACTATTTTAAAAAGTTTATAAGCTTCTTTAGGGTACACTTCGCCAGATAGAATACAAAATCTGGTACCTAATCAGTAAACCATAGTCACGAGTATTTTGCCTGCAGCTACTAGTTACCCATCCCTTTTCATGTACCGTTTACCACTTCCTCCATCAGTTGACAGTTGACAGTGGACACAGTTTCCTGCTGAAAATAATTGCTCTCTCATTGCCACTTTGTTAAGGGAATAAGTCACTCTTTTACTGCTGTCATGTCTGTTTTTTACAGTCACAAAAGACAACTACTCACATGTATTTTTATCACCTTGTCAGACTTAATCTCACTGTCATGTGCAACTGGCATTGAGATTAAATCTGCCCCACTTTGATACTTCTTCTGCAACTGCTAAATTCTTTAACCATATCTTTTTTGCAAGGAAAAATAAAAATAAATGCATCTATGTCTGGCAGTACTCTTAAATAGCTTTAGGTACTTCAGGTGTAATTGGATTCAGTTTTATATATTTTATTTTCCCCATATTATTGAAGATTTGCACATTGTTAGTGGATGGAAGATATTATGTTGTTTGTATATTGAGATTGTCAACAGTTACAACATTTATATGTTTAGTATTTTTTGATATTTATTTACCTAGCAAACAAATTTTATATTTATTATATAAAATAATAATTGTAACATATTATTATTTTTATCAATTTAATTACAATAAATGTTAATTTAATTTTATAACATTATTTCAACCTTGAATTCAACTTACATAATCTCTCTGTACAAATTTAAAATGTATACTGAACAATCTTACCAAATTGTTCATTTTTCTTTTTTTTAAATATTGCCCATGATAATGAATTCTAAAAGACTATGTTGCCCATGAAACTTTGACCAATGCCATCAACTGCCATATAAACAAATCAATAATTTTGAAGTGTGTGTTGTGATCAATAAAAGTGATCCAACTGACATTCTTGGCCAGTACATTACTTTTTAATTAATTTATTACATTAATTATTTATATATATATATATATATATATATATTTGGAATGTTTAATTTTTTAAAGTTATAATATGCGAAGAGTTAGTTTAATGGGTGGAATGATAGTAAAATGTGTTGTTAACATTATTCATCAAGATATATATTTCAAAAGATATTTCAAAAAGATGAAGTTAGATTTAAATCTTAAGAAACTTTAACAGAATAAATAATTCATAATTTTTGGGATTAAGTCTTCAAAAATATTTATTAGAAATCTATTATTTTTGTATACAATCTTTTATTAAAGGGCTCGTACCAAGCAGATTCTTTATCTTACGATTAACTTTAAATCACATAAATGACGATAATATTATTCAAAATAATGACTATTCATTGAAGCCATCTTAAAATGATGAAAAAACTTAGAAGTAAAATCATATACAAATTACCATGTTCTTTCGCTAAACAAGAAAATTATTATTTCAAACAAATAATATTTTTTTAATCAAATATAAAAACATCAATATTGAATAATCTATTGATGATAAGTCCATTGGATCTCTGAATCAATAACTTATTACAAACCAAACCTGCAATTACAAGACACACAACATGACAACACATTGTCAACCAAACGACCACATTCAAACATTTAGATTACAAACATGAAGATAAAGTAGTTTATCGACTGAATTGCATTAGATAAGCATAAGCAATAGGTAACATTATTTAATTAATTCATATTATATAAAGTAAATTAACATAACATCTAATTACATAATAATAAGTTAGTTTTGTTTTTGTTTTTTTTTTTTTAATTAATTAATTTATATATTAATGTAGAATATAAATTATAAATAGTGCCTTAAAAAATTGGTATTGAAAAAATGAGATAGGAGAATCTTTCATTTTCAGTTATTAAAATTTATTAAAATGCTTGTGTATATATAAATTTTTTGAATTTGAAAAGGAATTTGTATTTTAATATATGATTTAATAAATCATCATTTTTTATAATTTTTATTAGTATTTTTTATTGAAAGATAAATATCTTTATAATTAGGAAACTTTAAACAAGAATTCAATCTTATATCTCATAATCCATGGTCACAAGGATTTTGTTTGCCTACTTCTTACCCATCCTTTTTCATGGCCTGTTTGCTACTTCCTCTATCAATAGACAGTGGACAGTTTCTGGTGAAAACAAGTATTCTGTCATTCACTTTGTAAAGGGAATAAGTAACTGTTTTACTGCTGTCATATGTCTTTTATAGTCACAAAAGACAACTACTCACATGCATTTTTATCAGTTTGTCAGATTTAATCTCACTGTCATATGCAACTGACATTGAGATTAAGTCTGCCCCTCACTTTACATCTGCAACTGATAAATTTGTACAAGAAAAACACCCAAAAAAATGCTTCTATGTTTGACAATACTGCTTTTAAATAGCTTTAGGTACTCCAGGTGTAATGCCCCTTGGTTTTGTATTTTTGCCAGTATAATTATTGAGGAAGACAGTGTCTCAGATAGTTGTTAATATTTTTATATATTTATTCTCTTTCAATATGAATAGTCTCATAGACAGTGTCTCAGATAGTTGTGCCTAATCCTTGTAAGATTATATCATCATCATCAATTGAATTTTGATGATTTTAATAGCTTTGAATTTGGCTTTTGGCAGCATTATTTCAATCTTTTATTCAACCTACTCTCTCTATTTCTGTACATATTCAAAAGTACACTGAACAATCCCATCAAATTTTTTATCAGACAGGTTCATGTGTCTTGAATTTCATCTAAAACTTCACTCAATTCATCGAGATAAGAAAACTGAAAAGACTGATAATAAATTCTTAAAGACTATATTACACATCAAACTTTGACCAATGCCATCACTTGCCATGTACCAATGCATTCAACTGCCATATAAACAAATCATTAAATTCCATATCAGTGTTATGAATCCATTACCTTTCCAATTAATTTATTACATTTTAACTATATATAATTTTTTAAATTTTAATATTTAAAAAGTTATAATTTGATTGGTGGAATGATGATAAAATGTATTAGAACATCATTTATTTTTAATATTTCAAAATTGTACTTTGATAAATATCTTCTCACTTTATCATTCATATCAATTAAATTAATTTTTTTTTAATTAATTAATTAATTTATTTTTAACTAATGTATATATATTTTAATATATATATAATATTTTTCTCGTTAACAAAATATTTTTCAATATATTAAACAATAAATTTGTCATTAATATAAGAGTGCCAAATTTACACATGTAATATACTAATAATAAATCGATGACATCAAAATACAATGGGTGAAGGATCTCTCATTATGAGTGGGCAATAATCATTTTATCTTTATTGTTAATCTCATGCCAAAGCATTATAGTTTTCACTTTACAATTATTTATTTTTCTTTCAACCAATGAAAATATTTAAAATATACATTATACTAATAATTATTAATTTTTGTCTAATGTTTTACATATTAATTTTGAAATATTTAGTAGGTGTTATTTGGACATATTCTTTTAAAATTGAATGCAATATTAACACGTCTTTTACAATAATACAATTTTAAGTGCTCCTCATTTTATGGTTATAAAAATGGAGTTAAAACTGGACAACTCCTAAATTCTTCAATTATAACATCAATAAATATTCATAGTATGTAATTTTTTTAATTATTCTTAAAATCATTTAACTTTATGACTTTTTTTAATTATAACAATTTGAATCTCTATAATTTTAATATAAATAATTAGATATATATTTGTCATTTCAATGTAAAATTATTAATATGAATAATTCAATTCTCTATAATATAATAAAAATAATTTATTAATTCAAAAGTTCAAATTTAAGCAACTATGTACTAATGAAAATAATTATTAATTTATATGATACAAATATTATAAATTTTATTAATTAAATTCTCTAAAATATCAATATATTCAACTCTTTATAATTGTGTAGCTTAGTGATATTCTTGTTTAAATATCAATATATTTAACTCTTTATAATTGTGTAGCTTGGTGATATTCTTGCTTTCATGATGAATGTATTGGCCATATTTTATAGTTATAAAAATGAGATTAGAATTATTTATTCAAATATTATAATATGTAAGCTTGAGCATGTGTCTCTAAAAATAAGTTATTAATGCTAAAAACATATTCCTCTAACTTTAATTTATTTATTCAAATATTGTAATATACAAGATTGAATATATGTCTATTAATATGGGGCCATTAATTCCAAGTTATGAAGATTTTAAACACTAAATTATTAGATAAATTAATTCACATGTTATTATTATTATTTTATTTATTTATTGATTCATATATCATTATTTTTTGGTTTATATGTCACTATTTTTTTTTGTTGAGCCACATAACCATGGATTAAAACCACTGACTGCCTTTTAGTTAGTGTGTTTTTAATGACATTAAACCCTTTTCCAATCATCATTATAAAAAGCATATCATTTTAGTTAAAATGAGGCAACTAACTACTCTATACCTAGTCATAGGCCTTTAATATTTTTTTTGCCATAAATTATTTATTTATTTCTATTTATTTTTATTTTTCCTTACCTGGCATTCACATTTGCAATACACTTGCATTGTAAATTCATAAATAAAGTGAACCATAAATAATTTTCACTATTATTTACAATTTTCACCATTGACGCAATGACTAACCGCTATGCGGCCTTTATTATGTTTAGGAGTGTATCTAAAGGTCACTTTTGAAAAAGGCCTCTATTAAAATTCTAAATTATATATAACAAAATCACCTAAAATCAAGTGGAAGTAATGTGTTCATTGCTTAAAAACTATTATTACGCCATTGTGCATTCTTTATGGTGCATATCATCCTCTACTTGACCATCCACATATTCTTGGCCATTGGATGGGAAAAACAACCATGCCTGAATCAATGGTGAATATGTATTAGTAATGTGCATCAATAATGTGTTGGAAGATATAAAGTGTTATGATCTTAAATTTTAATAATAATTTTTTTATTTTTTATGTGGGTGTTTGTCTTCTACATTATTTTATTATATAAGGATGTGGAGTTTCGTATGATATATTTTTTATGTGAATGGACAATGAAATTAATAGTGTAAGCTTATATATAAGATATCAATTTTTGAGAGGAAGTTTAATATTGCATTGAAAACTTTATTGCTAAAAACTTGCATTCCAAGAGAGTAGATTGAGCCAAATGCACATGCATATGAATACATAATTTTTATTCTAGTTTGTATGTATGAAAAACATCTTTCTATACTAGTGATATTGTTTTCCATATCTACCTTGATCCCTTTTTTAAGATACAAAGATATAGATTCCTTTTTATATGTTTTTCAGTGCATATCATATTTTTTCTCTATGGGTATCTACAAATGATAATTGTGCAATAATCACGCACTACAACCTATCGATCAAATCATGGTCTTCTACAGACCTACATGTGTCGGAAGGCCCTACCTCTCCTATACATGTACCTGTATCAGAGGTCCCTACCTCCCTTGTCCCTACCCTGTGGCCCTCATCTCCACCTGATGCCAAACCCATCTCTATATTTTGCCCACCTATTGCTTCAATGATCTCTATATCCACTAGAGGATACTGTTATACTTAGGCATGAATAACCTGTAATGGGATACCTTATGGTATGGCCAACTGAATCAGCACCTGTACCTATCCCTATAATGGGGCCTGACCCCATCTCTCCTTTATCTCACCCATCTCTAATGAAGGACTAGTTTCTCAAGCTGTGGTCTAGTCAATCGAATGGGTTGGGTACTAGCCCACCATACTACATAGATGTTAGTCATCCCGTTTGTATAGTACCATAATATATGTTGGACTCTACCAAAATTTGTCACCACCTAGTCTCAGGGCACTAGTAACCCCTACTCTCTGATCTCATAGGCACATGAGCAAAGAAGTGTGGATCCTCAGGAATATCCTTCTAAAAATCAAACTACCTCTACACTTGGTCTAGTCTATATCTCTCTACCACAAAGTCATGGTGACCTATGATATAGCATGGTGTAATCATGAAACCAATCACAAATAGGTCCTCCACCCAGTAAAATGGTGTCACCAAGTACGACCTTCAGATAAAGTCACCATCAACCATCTTATCTATGGCCCACTAGCAAAAATATAGATCACCAAAGTGAATTCATATTCTTGGGCTTATGTGTGTACACATCCAATTCCTAACACCATTTGTGTTGAAATTGTCAATCTTACTCGAATTGCACTCAAATGCATATTTTAGGTCAAAATTCATAAAACATCCTAAATGGTTCTAACTTGTCCCTTACAAGTGCCAATTTAGGTCAAAGTATCCCTAAAGAGGGCAATGTATTTTATGGGCCAACTAACTTTGATCAGATCATTTTGAGTCAAAATGACCATTTTGCCATTTAGTGCTCTGGATGACTCTTTTCTTCCAATTCATTGGTACACATTAGGTACCTTTTTTATTTTTTATTGGCAACATCCTAAATGAGTTTACGGTCCCAACGCATCTAACGTCACCTTCTAATTCCTCTCCATTCAAATTATGACCTAGTAATATGACTTTTTGACCATTTTGATTAATTGAGGACTAATTTTCAAATAATTGCACAAATGTTGATTAACCTTGTTTAAAGACAATTAATCCAAATCAAGAGCTTAAGTGGATTTTTCATGAGAGTTGTTGAATATTTCTTTTTGAAAATTGATTCTTATTATCTGCATCACCCAGTGACGTCATCTATGGGGTGGCATCCATCAAGCCATAAGTAAATAAAATATCAAGATTATGGGTCACCCATGCCTAGTTAATGCCTCCGATGCCTCTTCAATGCCCCTTCTTCCAAGGCCATGATGAAGACAATTATGGATTTTATTCCAAATATTAGGATTATCCTCAACCACACATCTTCATCTCAAGATGGATGGTTCAGGTTGATCCTGACCAATCTCAAAAATATATAAATAGAGAGGCCATGACCATCATTTCTAAGATATTTTGGTGCAAGGTTATTATGCTCAAATATCTTCAAAGCTTGAATATTACAAAGTTATAATGCTAAATTATTTACGTAAATCTTCATTAATAGGCTAGTTTAGTGATTTACAATCAAGATCCTAGGTTTTATGGAGTGTTCTTGAGGCATTGGAGGAGCTTACCACCATTGTTGACAAAGACAAGGATGCTTGATCAAGGGAGAACATGTTTTTGAGCCACATGGGTATGGTGAATCCATTTGGGAAGGTAATATGTTATTTCTTTCTTTCATTTGTTTCTTGCTATCCTTTGTAATTTCCATACGAATAGATAGGCTTGGTTAGTTAGTTCCTTATGCATGTTTCATTATTTATGGACTAATGCTTGACTAACTTGGCTTGTAATCCTCTCTACATTTTGGCACACCCGGTGGGACTAGACGCATCCTAAACTTGAAAGAGATCCTTTTGCAACTCTAAAATATTTATTTGGGCCTTTAAAACTCTTGAAAATTTATTTTCTAACTTTATTTTACCATTTTTGGTTGCCACAATTTTTACACAGTAACCGATGTCGATAGAAATACGGACAACTATTACTTGGTTTAATCGACTCGATCAACAGAAATGACATCGGTTAGATCTCGATTGGCCGTAATCGATGTTGATGGTATTAACTGACATCGGTCACTATGTTTTTAAAAAAAACATAAACTTGAGAGCTAATTTCTTAAAGTTCATTATTTCAAGCTAAAAAGAGCTTCAAAGCTAAAGGACATGTTGATATTTTTGCTGCAAGAACAAGCTTTTGCTTTGATAAAAACATGTTTAAATCACCTTTGCATGCTTAAAAATTAATTAGAAACCTTGTTTTGGTGTTTAACAAATAATTTTTAAATGTTTTTGGTGAATGTTTTCAAAGTTTGCAACTAAGACCAAGCGGTCAAGTGAACACCACCAAACATTTCATTTGGGTTTAAAATTGAACACTCTTGTCAATTCTTGTTTGCAATAGTTGTTTACTTAGGTTTTGTTTGGCAAAAAGAGGAATGTTACGTGTATGTTCTTCCATTTGTCCCCTATAGGGAACCCTTAGAATCAAAAATGCCATCCCTATTGCAAATAGCCTAGTCTAAGACTTAGAAATAATGTCGCCTAAAGCACTCCCTAAAAATTCATCAAAGTTTAGGTGATCTTGAAAACAACCCTAAAGTCTTTCTATTTTATGCTTTCTTTATTTTCATGCAAACTTGGCTTGCGAGGGGGATGGCATTACCTCCCGTGAGTTCTTTAGGGAAGCTTTGACTTGGGGTTTCACCTCCTGACATTGAATTCATTTGACTCCTTTGAAGTTGTACATGGGACGTATCTATATTTGGACATCACATTACACTGAGCGAACAGTAGGTTGTAGTAGTTGTAAAAAGGACTAGACCTTTTTATAACTAGCTAATGTTGTGGTCACCCAATTTTTATGCTTATTTTTTACATCGTTTGACGTGAAATTCATTGTGCAATTAATTCCCCTAGAATGATCAAAACCTTGCTAGTTTAGTAGACCCCACTTTGCCATACCTCATCAATTTAGACTTAAGACATTTTTTTTTTCATTAGCTTACTTGGTCTTGATTTGTGTCTAAAACTGCTTGTTAACTCAATGAACTTAACCAAAACACATTGTCCTCAATTTTATTGAGCAAGGGAGGCGTTATGCTGTCCAAATGGAAAATTCATCTTTTCCTTGTTCAAATTGTTATCAAAAGCTTTGTGTAATCTCATCCACTTTGGCACAGTTATGCTGCCCAATTAAGTCTAGATCTTTTACCCAATTTGTTTAAATCTTTCGTTTATAATCCACATTCAAAATTGAACCTTTCTGAGTTCTAAGGGTTGGTGCATCAAAGTGGGTTTGCCATTTGTGCACTAAGCTTGTTTTAACTTGGGTTAGATTTTCTATTTGGGTTGAAGGTTGTTTATCAAGACTCAAAATCACATTATCATCTTGGTGGACTCAAGTCATCTTACATATCGCTCATGCTTTAGGTCCTAGAACATATTTTATCCTACTAGAATCATGTGGTGATGTTATGCTGCCTATTTGGTCCTAGTTTTATACTTAGTGATTTACGTATGTTTTTAGATCTTGAGTTGCCTAGTTCATTTTATCTTCTTCATAATCTAGAGAGTTTTCCTCTAAACTTCTAGGGTCAACTTGTCAAAGTTGAAGCTAGCTTTTGTAGTGTGGGTGTATCACAAAGATATAAGCTTTGGTGTACTAGTTTTCACCTTGGGTATTTGAGTTACCTTACTCTCTTATGATCTATATGATTTCAAATTTACTAAAGGTTGAGTAAAATCGTGAACCAAATCTTCTAAATTATGTGTGGTTTCAAACCACCCTCCTTTATAGTCTTATTGGTACCTTGGTTATTTTTTAAAAAGAGAGTCGAAGCATAGTTTGATTGGTTGTCAAACATTGGTCCAAAGTTAGTTAAACACATAGAGAAACTCTTTTTAGACATGACTCAAAGGTTCACTTGTAGTGGGGCCTCTTATGGCCTTAGTTATGAGGATGAGAAATTTTATGATGGTCAAGATAACCCCATTATTTTTTATGATATCCCCACAATAGTGGGATTTGAAGATGATTAGAATAAATATCAACCCCAAAAAGATCAAGATAAAGCCCTTCTTAGATTGATAGAATTAGGTGCTAAACTACCTCCTAACTTTACTACAAAACAATTGCATACCTTAGTTAGAGAAGGAGAACAATGACGGCAAGAGCAAGATTTTGCACAAATAGACATACCTTCTTCCTCTAACAAAGGAAAGGAAACACAAACAGAGTCAAAACCCATAAATCTTGATCTTCTAGCTAAGATCAAAATAATAAGTCAATGATATGTAGATCAAATTGTTGCAGACTTAACTAACTCCCTAGTTTCCACTTCAATTCACAATAATGCTTTGAAAGAACATGAAAATATGGTGGAAAGTATGCAACAAGTATTGGATGAGAACATTACCATAGTGGATCAAGGTAATCTAAATGAAAAATTAAAGTCACAAGAGACTTTACAAGATATTCCATTTGACACAGAACATACATTATTTAATCATCAAGAACCTCTTGTTACTTTACAAACTTAGAAACCCAAACATTCAGTTTGAATTGAGGAAATCCTTCAAACAAACCAAAGATTGGTAAATAAACATAAATATTTCTAAAATCAACAAAGTATGAAACAACCAGATTCAAAGAATGTTTTACAATCCAAGAATCAACAGCCTATGTTCTCAACTCAAGTATCAAATTCAAACCAAATCATAGATCGAAAGGTATATGCTCCTTATAGATCCACACAAAACTAGGGGCACATCCCACCCCAACAACAAAACTAGGGGCATATTCCACCCCAATAGAAACAAAACCAGGGGAACATTCCACCCCAACAACAACAAAACTAGGGACACATTCTACCCCAACAACATCTTATCTAATCCATAAATGCACCAAACATGCAAGAATGGAATTTTATGAAGGAAATTGTCCAAAGATTGGAGATGAACAATAGAGTCAAAAAGTACAAATTTGATGAGATATGTCCATATCCATTTGACTTATCTATTCTCTAAAACCCCTTTCCACCTCATTTTGAGGCACTTAAATTTGATAAATACAAAGGGAAAAGAGATCCATGTGAACACACAAACATTCTTCATCTTGTGTCAAGAGGTTGCTTATAGTAGTGAGTACTTACTATGACTATTTCCATGAAGTTTAGTGGGACAAGCTCTTGATTGGCTACTTAAACTACCCAAGGGATTAGTTGCAGATTGGAATGACTTATCAGAAAAAATTGGTAACCATTTCTCATATAACATAGAACATGAATTAACTGTTGTTGACTTATGAAAAGCCAAGCAACGTGATGGTGAAAGTTTTGTTGCATATCTACAAAGGTGGAGAGCATTGGCATGCCACTTTCAACACAATTTACCAGATAAATAGTTGGTTGATATCTTTGTATAGAATTTGCATCCTAGAGTTGTGCATAATCTATGGTTAGCTTGTGATAACTCATTTTAAGCAATTATTAACAAAGAAGTGCAGATTGAAAAGGCTCTTATATCTAAGGGCCTTGTTAATATCTTTACACAAGGACAAGCATCCAATCAGACTAAATCTCCAGCTCAAATAGTTATGCAGGATAAGCCTAAAGGCTTTAGCAAAAATAAGAACATGGTTGAAAATGGGGTGACAGAAACAAGACACGTACAAACAGTATAGGCTATGCCTCCTCCAAATATACAAATAACTCCCTCAAATCCACTACCTACTTTGTAAAGACAACCTCCATGAAGGATGTTTCATAAAAATTTTAGAGTCTTTAGCAAGTTATGAGAATCAGTTGAAACAATGTTACAAAATCTCATTGCAGCTAATTTAATTATATGGTTAGTATCAAGGCCATTTCCTCAAGATCAACCAAAACTAGACTTGTACAAAGAGAATGAATGGTGTAACTTTCATCATGTTTTTGGTCACAGTGCATATCGTTGCATTCAATTATGACATATTATTGAGGACTTTATTAAAAATGGTGAGCTAGAAATTAAGTTGGCCCCTAATCAAGACATAAATCAAGATATGGGAATCTACAAAGACCCCTTTCCTCGACATGATCCACCACCACCAAGAAATAATCAAAATGGTCATAATCAAGGACAGAGGTAGAATCAAAACTAATAACAAGGTCAGAATCATCATGAGAATAATCGAGATCATGATCCCCACACTAATAATGTAGCTTATAATAATGTACCTTACGACTACAATAACATTATGGGATGCATTTTTGCAACCCATGTTGCCACTATTACTGTGATGCCATGTGGCCAATCTTGTGTTCCTCTTAACATGAGACCTATCATTATAGGGTCAGCACCCTCTCTCCCTAGTAATACCATGTTGAGTTCACATCATCACATTGCTACTTCGTTTGCATGGGTTACTAATCCTAAACAATAGTACCATTCTTTTAAAGGCTCCTCACTGACCCAAAATTATAGTAATGCCATTAATCACCCACAAGTCACCATATAAGGCCCTTTGCATCGCTCTTCTAATTATAATGACTTCTTGCCACCTCTAGGTTGTGCAGTTACAAATAGACACCCATGAGTTACCATCCAAGGCCCTTCGCCCACTTCTTTTCATAAACCCAATGAGAACATTGTGCCAATGGTTCCAAAGCCAAATACTATCCCAACAAAGACCAAACTAGTTCAATCCACAATTCAAAGGCCTTATAGTATAACAGATCAATTAGATAAAACCCCTACACAAATTTCCATATTAAAACTCTTGCAGACATCTGATGTCCATAGAACCATCTTCAAAAAACTTTTACAAGAGTCTATTATGCCTAATGATATAAACCTTGATCAATTATAGAATCTAGTTGGACATTTGTCTTCATTTTGGTAAATCACATTTGATCAAAAGGACATGTCCATCCTTGGCCTAAACTACAATAGCCCACTATACATTGAGATAATCATTTTAGATCACAAGATCAAGCGGGTTCTTATAGATAATGGTTTAGGGTTGAACATCATATATCTTAAATTGGTGCGATGATTGGGTTACATGGATAAAGACATTTAGCTAGTGACTATTATAATCATGGATTACGACAACATTGAGAGGTTGTCATCCGATACAATTTGGTTGCCAGTCATGGTTGGGTCTATTTCTCATCACACATTATTTCATATTATGGATATTAAGCTTCCTTATAACATACTTCTTGGTCATCCTTGGATCCATGAAGTACATGTAGTTCCATCTACTCTTCACCAATGCTTTAAGTTTCCCCATGATGGGATTGAGGTTACTATTCTCACTGATCAACATCCATACCAATACTGCAAACATCTTGAAGGAGAGTTTCATAATTATAAATATTGCCCAGGTTCTGAATTCATTACAAAGAAGAACAAAGCCATCATTTCTCATCCATCTCCATCTAATTATATAAACCCTAGTGATCTATTCTCCACTTCAACTGATCCATTTCCTGCAGCTCTGGCCAAGTAGGTTATTATTAAAGACATAAGCATTTACACGTACCATCTAAAAGATGTCCTCCATATTGAAAAATTACCAAAATCCCCTAAAACATTTGGTAAGCCTAAAACTTCCTAGATTCCTAACAGACCTGATCAGATTTGGAAACCAAAGAAGAAGCAACCAAAACCTCTTGTGGTTTTTGTACTTGAAATTGCACCAAAGAAAGATCGAGAGGCTTTTTACCAAGGGAGATTGGTTATATTCTAAGGGCCTTGTATATTGTTTTTAGAATCCAAAGTATCCTATCCCTAATAGGATAATGGATCATATTGACTCTACAGGGAAAGGCCTTGGCCCATAGGCATAAGGAATTTTAGAGACCTTATCAACTGGAGTTGTCAATGGGAATGATGGTCTCAGATTTAAACCACCAGAGGATGACCTCATAATATTTGGTAGTGACTCTTCCAAAGTGACTGGTAATGAGACTACTAACAATAACACAACATCCCATTATAGCATTTTTGATGAGTTTTTTGATTCAAATTTGTTTGATTCAAATGCCTTATTGACCATAACACCTATTGGAGCTTCCCATCCTGAAGCAAAAACTCATCCTAGGGGTGCTTCCCTTCCTAAAGCAAGACATTATATATTTACCATTGGTGTTTCCCATCCTGAAGCAAACCCTCACTATAACCTATGCCTTTTCCATCCTAAACTCATAGATTGGGATCAACAAAATTCAATCATATGCCTTGATGAGTTTAAAAATGAAGAATCGATTGCAGAATACATGGGCCTATGAGATGCATTCCCCATTGGTGATCATAAGCAGGGTTTTAATTTTTAATTAAATTCTTCTTCCTACTTTGGAGAGAAGGCAAAATTTCTTCGTCATAATAAAGAAAAAACATCAAAATCTTCAGGTGAAAACCTCTTTGAGGCACTTGTTGATCAGGGAAAAAGTAAAGAAAAAGACAAGCCTTTGAGTGATAACCTATTTCAAGCACTCCTAGGTGGGAAAGTTTGCTCATCCCCTCAGGACATAGAAAGTCCATCTAGCCCAATTATATAGCTAGTGCAAGCATCTCTTCAGAACAACATCAAATATTTGAGCATCTTGCTCTTGAGTTTCTAGAGGTCTTCGCCAATTGGCCTTTACCTAAGAAGGCAGATTTTGAATCTTCATATTATCTAGATCTTTAGAAGAAACAACAAGAAGATATAGTAGAAGAAGATGATCATGACCATACATTGCCTACAATTCTAGAAGATGGATCCACACTCCTTATGGAGAGTACAACATAAGTGAATTTGGGAACCCATGAGGATCCTAAAAATGTTTATCTTAGAACTTCCCTTACTGAAGCAGAACATGAACATATTATATCCATTCTTAAGGATTATATAGACATCTTTGTATGGGTATATTCTGACATGCCAGGCTTGGATCCAGATTTAGTTGTGCATCATCTTGTTGATCACCCTGATGCTAAACCAGTCAAGAAAAAGTTTAGAAAGATGCATCCACACATTGCCCTTTTGGTTAAGGCCAAGTTAGAAAAGTTATTAGGATCCAATTTTATCAAACCACTGGACTAATCTGAATGGATTTTTGACATAGTGATAGTAATTAAAAAGACCCCAGGAATACATGTTTGTATTGATTTTCATGATATCAATAAGGCATGTCCCAAAGATGATTTTCCTCTACCCAACATCGACATGATTGTCAACTCAATTATTGGGTACAAAATGTTATCCTTAGTGGATGGATTTTTTGGTTATAATCAAATCAAGATAGCCCCTGAAGATAAGCATAAGACCGTGTTCACCACTCTGTGGGGGACATTCTATTACTAAGTCATGCCATTCGGTTTGAAGAATGATGGAGCCACATATCAATGTGTAATGACTGTCATCTTCCATGACATGATGCATGACATTGTTGAGGACTATGTTAATGATATATTATCAAAATCAAGAATAAGAGCTAGACACCCTAACATTCTGTGAAGAATATTTGAGAGGCTTCATACATATAAAGTTTGATTGAATCCTAAAAAAATTGTTTTTAGAGTCACATCAAGAAAAATGATAGGGTTCATTATATCAAAATGAGGGATTGAAGGCAACCCTGCAAGGTTCACTACCATTATGCAAATGCCTCCACCAAACAATCTTAAATAGTTATGAGGTCTACTAGGCAAGATCTAGTCTATACGTAGATTCATTTCTCAATTGGCAGATAAGTGCCACCCATTTAACCATCTCTTAAAGAAAGGGGTAACATTTCAGTGGGATGAAGATTGTCAGATAGAATTTGTAAAGATTAAAACATACTTGGCCACGCCACCAATTTTATGACCTTTGACACAAGGAAGGCCAATACTTCTTTATATATCAGCCACAAAACATACACTGGGGGCACTTTTGGCTCAGCATGATGATCATGGTAAGGAACATGCAATTTATTATTCAAGCCACACATTGGTAGCCTATGAACATAATTATATGCCTATTGAGAAGGCATGTTTAGCTATGGTGTTCACCACATATTAATTGTGACATTATATGCTAAATAATAAAACTATTGTTTTCACCAAGATAGATCCTCTCAAGTTCCTCTTATCTAAAGCAACTCTCCAAGGATGCATGGCTAAATGGATTATACTCCTTAGTGATTTTGATATTGAATACCAAAATTAGAAGGCAATCAAAGGGCAAATTCTTGCAGACCAACTTGTGAAAGCTCCTATTACAGCCACTCAACCTCTCAACTTTGACCTTCAAGATGACTCTATCATGATGATAAAACAAGCATCATAAGAACCTAAATAGTGGACATTATATTTTGATGGCTCCTTCACATCTTGAGGATCTAGAGCTGGCATATTTTTGATCATGCCATAGGGGGATTCGATCCCCAAAGCATTCCATATACAATTTTAGTGTACAAACAATATGGTTGAATATGAGGCATTGGTTGCAGGGCTTCATCTTACCATATAGTGGGATATTCAAAACTTAAAAGTCTATGGAGATTCATAGCTAATCATAAATTAGAAAATTGATCAATATTAGATAAGAGATGATAAGCTTGTTCCTTACAAGCAAATTATTGATAACCTTAAAACAGATTTTAAATCTCTGTAGTTTGAGCAAGTTTTGTGAGTCAAAAATAGATCTGCTGATGCCATGGCAACAATTAGTTACATGATTCAAATGCATGATAGTGCTAAAGAGTATCAGTTCTTGATTGAAAATCTTCTTTAACTGGCACATATTCTATCAGATTTAGAGAGGATATGCACCATTACTGATCCTAATCTCTCACCTGATCTACCATGGTACCAAGATTTTTATAACTATTTCCATAGCCATGTATTTCTTGCTAACCTTTCCAATAACCAACAAAAACTTTTCCTTCATTGCTTAACATGTTATATCCTCCTTGGAAACATGTTTTATCAAAAAGGATATGATAGAATGCTTCTTCATTGTTTATCTTTGGGAGAATCCAAGCTGGCACTAAAGGAAGTTCATAAAGGAATGTGTGAGGGCCATACCAATGGTGTAGTCCTATCAAAGAAACTTCTCAGAATAGGCTATTATTGGCCCAAAATAGAGATAAATGCTTGTAATTATGTAAAGAAGTGTGTTCATTGTCATTAGAATGGCAACTTGATACATGCACCTTCCTTATCATTGCATCCAATTACAACACCATGGTTGTTTTCCACATGGGTCTTGATCTCATTGGGAAAATTAACCCAACATCTTCAGATGGCCATAAGCACATTTTGACTACAACTAAGTACTTTACCAAGTGGATTGAGGCCATTCCTCTCATTTATGTTATTGAGAAACTAATAGACAAATTCATTCATTACCATATCATCTGTTGATATGGCATCTCAGCCTATATTATATCCGATAATGGCAGATCCTTTGTAAACCAAGATGTGCAAGCTCTTTGTGCAAAATTCAAGATTAAGCACAAGAAATCCACTCCATATAACCCACAAGGTAATGGACAAGATGAGGAATCAAATAAAACCATTCTATCCATCTTAAAAAATATTGTCAATGATGTTGGCCGCCATTGGTACTTGCAACTCTTTCCTGCCCTCTGGGCTTATAAAACCAATCATCTCACCCCAACTGAAACTACTCCATACTCCCTTATTTTTTGAACTAAAGCTATCATCTCAGTCAAGATTGAGATCCCATCATTAATAATATCACTTGAGCACATTGAAGATGATGAATACTATAGAGTCTCATGGCTGCAAGAACTAGAACTTCTTGATGGTAAGTGTTTGGTTGCTCTAGAAAACTTGCAAGCCTATTAGAATAGATTGTAGAGAAGCTACAACAAATGCATTCTCCCTTGAGAATTTGAGATTAGTGATTTGGTTTTAAAAGAGAACCAGAAGAACACAAATTTTGAACCCAAAAAGAAAGGCAAATTTTATCCTAATTGGTTAAGACCATATATTATCATAGAAAACTATGGATCAGGAACATATTGATTGGCTAAACCTAATGGTGAAGAATTTTTAGAGCCTATGAACATCATACACCTTAATAATTTCTACACATGAACAACTTTGAACCAATATCTATAGGACCCCTAACTTGGGGGAAACTTGTGCTATCATAATTTTATCCCACCCTTTTATCTTACCTTGAACACATTTTATACTACCCTGGTCCACTTTTCATGAATCCTGACAGTAAAGGCTTTGAAATCTTGGCACTCTGAACACATTCTTCATCCCATTCTGGATTGCTCTCTTCATAATGTATATTCTTTATTATGTCTTAGACATGTTATAAGCTTGAACACTTTTTGTCCCTTGACTAATTATGATCTTGATTATGTCTCATGAGCATTATGAACATATTTAGCAGCAATTCTATAAAACAGTTTAGCCAGGACAATCTTTTGCAACTTTCGACAGGTGAACAACTACATCTTTTTAGTATAAGTATTTACTACTTATTTTATCAAGAACCTCACTCTCACCGATTTGTGAGCATGGGCCATTATAGCCAGCTTAGCTGTCTTATTGGAACCTCTACTCTCAGGATGTGCATCTCCTTGACTAGATGGTCCCAGCTTGTGCATATTTTATCCCAAAAACACCAAAAACATTAGAAACACTTTGAAAATACTAAAAACATTAGAACATGATCCATAAAAGAATAAAAACATTGTCTCACACTTCTATACATTTGTACATTCTCGTTTCACCATCCCATGCTCTTGTTGTTTTGTGAGCAACTATTAAGTTTGAACGCTCTTACCATTTTGCAAGCACAAAAACACCAGTTCATTTCATCTTGTCCCATGCACTTGCCATTTTTCAAGATCATCCTTTCTCGTCTCATCAAATTCTTATTATCTAGACCATTCTTGTTTGTTTGTCATATCTTCCATATTCTTCTATAACATTAATCATGCTAGTTTGATCATCATTTTCCTTCTATCCCATTTCCTTGGAGAACTAATTTTGGCCTAAAATTCATGTTGGAACATGAATCCATGGAACTATGTAGGTAGTGTTCACTTCTTTTATACATCTAGAGTCAGCTCGACCAACCCCTTCTTTTTCTTCTCTTCCCCCATTTCTTCTGTCATTGTTCCTCTTTAATTAGGGAACAATTGTCATGTCATTATTCTTTGTTATGATGTGGTTGAAAGTAATGCCTCTACCACACATGCATGAACATTTGTCTCTAAACTGCACTAACGTGGTTTTTTGTTTGTGTGTTTAGTTGTGTTTTCTTGGTGTTTTGTTGTGCTTTCGCACCTCTCCTTTTATTTCTTCTCCTTTTCTCTTTTTATTACTTCTTGGTCTCATTTTGGTCTTGTGTTTCCTTTGTTTTTGCTTATCTCTTTTGTGTTTTAGAACATCTTGATGATTCACATGGATCTCGATTGTTTATATCTTGATCCTATGTTATTACATTATTTTTGGACCATTTTGTTTATTTGATTGTTAATGGTGTTTTGTTTTTATATTTAATTTTGCTTTTCTCTTTTATGTTCAAGAATGCCTTGATGGTCCACATGGATCTTGATTATTCATATCTTGATCTCGTGTCATTAAGACATTCTTGTCTTTTATTTTAAATTTTTTTTGTTCTTACTTAAGTCTTGATAGATCATATCTTGATTTCAAGTTAGGTTCATTTATGTTTATCTTCTTTTTTATTTTCACTTTTTTGTTTAAATGTAAATTGCTATAACTCTGGTTTTGGTGTAATGAGCCGAACTCAAAACTATCCACAATTGCACTTAAATGCTGATTGTAATTTCGTCAAATAGTTTATATGCAACTTTATAGCTTACTAAAGTAGTATTTTAGTTGTAATAGGTTGATAGCAACGAACGCTATGACTGATTTTTAAACCCTTACAATACCTATAACTGATCTACATGCAGATATGCTATTCTTTTCTAGACTTTTGTCATGCAAATATATGGAAACTAGGTATGTAAAAATTAGTTACAGCAAATAGATATTTTGTAAAACATTTACCATGCATCATATCATTAACCAATCTATTTGCAAGAGCATTCTTTGAACAAGTCAGTGACTTATATCTCTATTCATATAAATATTTCAATACAACACAAATGTCAATAGCCAAGACTCTTGGCTAACACATATGAATTAATAATAGCCACCTACAGCCGTACCAATTTCTTAATGCAACTAAAGGATATCTAAAAATGCATAAGATTTCAAAATGAACCTGGTAGGAGATGCCTTGCTGTCCCAAATAAAAAAAACATAAAAATTCTGGAAATAGGAGACCATATGCAGCCCACACGAAGTTCTGAAGAAGTCCTCCCTGTTCAGGTCTGGAATAAAGAAATAAAATAATTTAGTAGCTTCCCAGTCTCCAAAAACTCCTGACACCTTCAGCATAACCCTAGGAATGATGCGCCCCACTCTCCAATGGAAATCGCTGCCAGTATGAATTCTAGCGAATGGGAAGAAGGGTCAAATGGCATCCCAGTTGCTTCAGACTTGGCAACAAAAAATTTAGGCTCTCCCAGTCAATTGGTTGATGCCTCCAATAAGATCTCTCTAAGGCTAATAGGCTCCAATGCAATGATCTCAAAAAATTGGCCTTAGGCCACATATTCTACCCAAACAAAGTGACTGAAGTATCACTTCCAACTGTAATAATTTAGGTGATATTGCACACCCTCAAAATTGCTATTAATGGGAGTTTTTCATTCCCAGTGACAAATTGATTATCTACAGACCACTCGGCTCCACAAATACTCGAGAAGAAATTCACCAACACAACAATTCAAAAAATTTGGATGCCCAAATGGTGAGACCTCAAGGTCTATTTAAGCTTCCCCTTAAGAGGTCATCCTCAATAAAAATAATATTTTAAAATATTAAATTATAAAATAAGATTTTCCATAATTAAAAATAATAATGAAATATAGTGAAAAACCTTATTCTAATCGAAACTGAGCCAAGTAATGACCAAGTGACTGCAAAAATGACTCTCTCACCATGCCTCGTTAGCCTTCGAGAGCCGTTAATAGGCCAATCATGTGGATATGTCGATGTCAACTAGGAGGGGACATGACATTTGGTCATTATTTTACCATTATCCTTAGTTATATCTATTCACATTTGAACTGGCTTAGCACAATTGGAATCTTATGTCATTCTAAGTTATTCATACTTATGATGCCTAATTTCTTTTGCTATAGCAAGCACTTTGTGCTCAGCTCTCAACATCTTAATGTCAACATCAGCTCTGATGAATGATTCTCAAAAACACTTCATCAAACCTAGGTTCATGATATGGAATTAAGATTCTAGGTAGCATGCATTTTTGTACTCAAGTTTATGCTTAGACATGCATCTCTTTACATATATTATGAGTTTAATCAATTCTTGGTCATTTTTCATCATTCATCATTTCATTCTCTCCCAAACTTGGGTGACATACATTGGCCTGGAGTTCATGATAGAACATGAGTCCATGGAACTATGTAGGTAGTGCTCAATTTCTATTAAGGTCAACTCAGATATCTCCATTCTTATTTTCATCTCTCTCACCACTTTGTGCATTCTTATATGCTTGGTTTTATATGGATTTCTAATCCATTACACCATCGCATGTACGTTTGCACCCATTTGATTTAACTTATCTTTTGGGTTATATCCTTGAGCTATTTTGCTTGCAAATTACCCATGCTGGGGCCCAACATCTAAACCACGTTCGAATCAAATCATCTCTATAAGGGCAAAATCATTATTTAAACTTTATCAATGATCAAGATTCGCCCTATTAGGGCAAAACTATTTTATCATGAGCACATCTGCTCTACTGGAGTACTTCTTATATTCTCTTTGGAGACCCCATTCTAGTGGTGCTTCCCTTCCTGAAGTATAACATTCTCCCTTTTCCTCTAATTCCAAGCTCTCTACATTAAATCCCATGATGGCAATATTTTAGTGTGCAACTTGTCTTAGGATTGATCAATGTCATAAGCACGCAACTTGTACTCTCAAACTGGGTACATTTATAGTGTGTCCCTTACATTTATGGATTATATCTTTCCCATTCCCCTCGTCTCTGGGGCCTATTATACCTCTAATTATATTTTGATCATTGATGGTAATCACTTGTGCAAGCATTAGCTCATTTGGATGTGATCTATTCCATGGGTTAATCTCTCACTTTCTCTCTCTTTTCAAGAGTCCATCCTTTTCTTCCATCCTAATATGTCCTCTTGAGGGGGCATCATGGGTCTATTTCAATTTCTTCTTGATAACTCTTTTGTTTGAAAATATGTTTCTTCACTTAAATGTCTCATTATGCCTTCTCAAATAGGGGCAAAATGTGGACATCCAATTCCTAACACCATTTGTGTTGAAATTGTCAATCTTACTCAAATGCACATTTTAGGTCAAAATCCATAAAACATCCTAAATGGTTCAAACTTGTCACTTACAACTGCTAGTTTAGGTCAAAGTATCCCTAAATAGGGCAATGCATTTTATGGGCCAACTAACTTTGATCAAATCATTTCGAGTCAAAATGACCATTTCATCATTTAGTGCCCTAAGTCACTCTTTTCTTCCAATTCATTGGTACATGTCAGGTACCTTTATTATTTGTTGTTAGGAACATCCTAAATGGGACTATAGTCCCAACGCATCTAACATCACCTTATAATTCCTCTCCAGTCAAATTATGACCTAGTAATATGACTTTTTGACCATTTTGATTAATTGAGGATCAATTTTCAAATAATTGCACAAATGTTGATTAACCTTATTTAAGGCTAATTAATCCAAATCAAGAGCTTAAGTGGATTTTCCATGAGAGTTGTTGAATATTTATTTTTGAAAATTGAATCTTATTATCTACATCACCTAATGACATCATCTATGGGGTGGCATCCATCAAGCCATAAGTGCATAAAATATTAGGATTATGGGTCACCCATGCCTAGTTAATGCCTCCCATGCCTCTTCAATGCCCCTTCTTCCAAGGTCATGGTGAAGATAATTATGGATTTTATTCCAAATATTAGGATTATCCTCAAACACACATCTTCATCTCAAGATGGACATATCAGGTTGATCCTGACCAATCTAAAAAATCTATAAATGTAGAGGCTATGGACATCATTTCTAACCTATTTTGGTGCAAGGTTATTATGCTCAAATATCTTCAAATCTTGAATATTGCAAACTTATAATGCTAAATTGTTTCCACAAAGCTTCATTCATAGGCTAGTTTAGTGATTTACAATCAAGAGCCTAGGTTTTATAGAGTGTTCTTGAGGCATTGGAGGAGATTACCACTATTGTTGACAAAGACAAGGATACTTGATCAAGGAAGAACATGTTTTTGAGCCACATGGGTATAGTGAATCCATTTGGGAAGGTAATATGGTGTTGATTTCTTTCATTTGTTTCTTGCTATCCTTTGTAATTCCTATAGAAATAGATAGGCTTGGTTAGTTAGTTCTTTATGCATGTTTCATTATTTATGGACTAATGCTTGACTATCTTGCTTTGTAATCCTCTCTACAATAAGATACCACCCAAATACTATTATATCCTTAGGTCCCTATTGATATATCAACTCCATTAGCTACTTAATCACTATTTACTCAAAATATCAAACCTATAGTAGTGTAATGTGCCCAATACTCCACCCTCTATGATAGGCTATCACATGTAGATATCGATAGAGCTGGGCTAGATGATGGGCCCCCATGAAAATCATGTCGCATGATCATACATATCCTGTATCACCCTAATTATTCTAATTTGGAAGAACCATTTTCTCTTATCCAACCATAGAAGGCTGCTGACAAGATCCATGAAAATAACAACCTCAGGGGGAACTATCCCCTATGTTGCTAATGGTACCACTGCTAGAGCCCTTAATACTATTGCTTCTACTCCTAGGTTTGGGGGCCAAGATAAGTCCTCTAATGCATCTAGCATAGTTAGTCAAGCTTATAACATCCAGGTGATCTTCCAACCCTACATAGGCACTCATAATATCTAGTGGACATCTTCTAAGGTCAATATGGCCTCCCCATTTGGAAAATAGAAATTTGAGGTCTCAGAATGCCACCTATCTGCAAGCACTAATATATAGGCTTGATCTACATGAATCACTAGTAGTCAAGTCAGGTGATATAACTCTACCACCTCTAGTAGGCCCATGAGCTCATTTGTCTAGATGCCCTATCACTACAGCACTTGGGATCATCACTCATACACTGTAATGACCCTGACTCACTCTTGCAATTCAAAATATAAGGAACTAAATCAATAATTTTTCCTTTGATTCATCAAGTTTACCTAAATTATTTTAATTTTGGGCCTAGACTAGTCTTTTATTAGCCCCCTTTTCTCTTCTTCTACTTCATTTGGTCTTTATGATGACCTCATTGTTTTATCAATGATCTTACCATTTAGTAAGGTGATCTCACTATCTCACAGATCAACCCTATCATTTTATTTCATGAGTTTGCAAAATCACCACTCCATAAGACATTCTCACTATTTGGTAGGGCAATATCACTATTTTCAGTGATATCACCATTTTGCTTGGCTACCCCACCATTTGATCAATGATTTTAATCAAAATTAGTGAAGTCACCAATTAAGTGGAAGCATCGCCATTTTGACTCACAATCCAAATAAAGAGTTGACAACATCATCATTTTCGATGGTAAAATTGTCATTTTTAGTGGTAACCTCATCATTTGCAAAATATACAAATGGTAGGATTGCCTTAACTCCTAATTCTACGTAGAAATAAATGCATTAAATGTAGAATTCAAAAACCAAAAAAGGTACCTACCGATGCTCTACTCTTGGTGGTTGTTGGTGCTCTCACATGTGTTTCCCAAGGTGTTGGTGGTATGGGATATTAGCCATTTTACTCATCTCTCTCACACGTAAATATCAAAACTCTGGATTGCAATAGTAGAGGGTGAAAATGACTAATTTTTACCCCCAAGAATAAACTTATAGTAAATTTTTCAAAATTTTCACCTCCTAGGCATATTATTCCCCTATTTGTCTTCCTCAAACACCCAAAAGATCCCTGTTTATCCATTTTCAAACAATTTTATTCTAATGACTCCATTTTTTAGTCTCCTTTGTTGAATTACATGATTATTTTATTTTGATCGAGGGCCAACCCATCAAAAATTCAATTTTTTTGTCCTCCCCTTGAGGGGATATCATGGGCTGCCCAAACACTATTTGGGTCATTTTCGTAACCTCATTTCTCCATGACTCATGTAAAATTTAGTAGAAAGTGGGTATGAAGTTATTTATTCTAATTATAATCATTTAAATGACCTTTTTATTCTTTGAAAAGTTGTTGCTTCAACTAAATGTCTCACCATGCCTTCTCATACAAGGGTAAAATGTAGACATCTAATTCTTATCATTATTGTGCTAAAAATGTAAATCTGAACGACATTATGCAACAATAATTTGGACTAAAATAACTGAAATGCTATAGTTCATCTACACACATCACGTGTAGGTGCCAATTTATGCTCATGTATCTCTGAATGGGGCATTGCATTTTATACAATCATTATCTTCTTCCAATTCACTCTACTTCAAGTTTTCAACCAAGAAAATTATCATTCTAGACCATTTAAATGCTCTAATTCATTTGCACACATCATGTGCAAGTGCTGATTTGTGTCTATATACTCTTGAATGGGGCAATTCATCGTTCATAATTGTTATCATCCTTTGATTCAACTCCAGTCAAATTACGACCAAGTAAATTAACATTTTTGACCATTTTGATTAAATGTGTGACCAATTTTTAAGAATTAAAAAATACTAAGTAAACCATTGAGCAAACCAAATCAAATTAAGATCTTAAGTGTAAAATCTATGGAAAGTTATTGAATATCTATTATTGGAAAATCATAACTCAAAATATCTAAGCCATGGCATCACCCATGACAACATCAAAAATATGTCAAGTACTAGGCATTAATGGATATAAATATCAAGTTTAAGACCACCTATATCTTATTAATGATCCCTTATTCAGAAAAATTAGTGGCTTTGTCCTCCAAATTTGATTTAATCCTTGGCCACACATCTTGATTTTGGGATGGATGGTCATAGTTGATTCTCAACATTTCTAGAAAGCTATAAATATATGAACCATGACCATAACTTTTAAGCTTTAATGTTGAAATGTTATTATGCAAAAATAGCTTCAAAAAAACCAAGCTTTTTAGTGCAAACAACCTATGCATAAATATTACTAGAAGAGCTTTACTAATCCCTCAAAATTGACAAATCAAGGAGCCAAAGCCATTGATGCTAGAAGAGATGATGGATGCATGCTCCCAGCCATATTAACAAATAATTGGACCATCTTTGAAGGAGAACCACTATGGGAAGGTATTGCTTGTCTTACTTTTTGCATTAGTTTATTGATTTCATTCACGATACCCCTTGAGGGAGTGGGCTTAGAATATTAGGTTCTCTATGGTTATTATTGGTTTTTCCTTACTAACACATGATAAACCTACTTTATAATCATGTTTTATAAGTTGTACTTTTTATTTTTAGTATATCTCAGTATAATAAATTTAGTATATGTTCTATCTTAGATTTGTAATTAATTGGCCTACTATAGATATTTTTATCACCCTTGTGTCTGTTCATTTCTATATTATTAACCCTATCTATCCAAATAGGATCCACATCTAATTTAGGGTTAAACACATACCATGATTTCCCCCTAGTTATATTATTGTCTCAAAACAATTGCATATTCTACCTAGACCACAATAAATGTTTTTATATATGCTAGCCAGTTTTTTCATCAAACTTAATAACTACCTTTAGTCTCAACTCTATTGCATGATCTCTTTCCAATCCTTTGGTAGTGATTAGGACCAAATCTAGGTGTCTATTTTTTAAATCCTTCCCATCATGATCCCCTTGGATATTCATCCCAAAATGGAGTGGGTATGGTTTCAAAAATTTGGGTGACACTTGAATTTAACTTTATAATTTTCAAACCATGCCCCAACTTTATCATTTCCTTACACCATCAAACAATCTCTTTCTGCTCTTATACACTCAAAAAAATTGTAGTTCCCTTACTATTTGTCGTAGTTTATCCATTTATCTAATAACGAGTAGATAATATAGTAAGTATTTTTATATTTTTTAGCTACAACACTAATTTAGTAATTATTTAATTCAATATCGTATATGGCTTTCAAGTAATCATAAGTTTACTTGTTGAAGTATTAACTTTAACAACCATAGTTTCCTCTATTTCATTACACAAACTTGATATCAAATGGTTTATATTTTTGGCTATATGTTTAAGATTATATCTTGATTTAATACATCATATTCTTGATTTACTTCATGGTTAAATGTTTCTATTTTAAATTGCACATCCCTTCTCTTTCATAATTGTTGTCCCTGCTTTGAAAGCCTTTTTCTCTTCACCTTCTAAAGATTTTGTTTCATCAAATAATATGGCATATTAATAAAATTTTGAATGCAAGCATCAAAAAAATCAAAGTTTAATATATATGGAATGATAAACCCTTGCTAAGCAATACAACACCATTTTTTAGGGTATATAGGTGCAACAAAGTGTTGCATAGAATTAAAGACAAATGAAATGCCTCCCATAGGTAAGTGCACAAAGTTTGGGGACAAAAAGTGGCCTACCCATAGACATGATTTTCCTAAAATTTCAAAAATCTACACTCCAAATTTGAAGATGGTGCAAGAATACGAAATGTAGCATTTTGAGTCTAGTTTCCAAAACACTAGGTCAAACATCTAAAATTTGAAGAGGAACTCTTTTTTTTTCAAAAAAATGTAGTAGATAGATGGTCATACATCACACCATTTTTTGAGAAGAGTTTAATATTATTTGAAACCCTTTACGGAAAATTTAGATAAGATCTTATAGTATGTGACCTATATTGTTTTATAGTTTTTTAATGAATACTTTTTTTTATGAATTTTGAAAGTAAATAGATCTTAAAAACTGACAAAAAATGGATAACCATTTGTGCAACATGCCTAACTACCTCAAAAAAAATGAAAATCAATTTTTTTTTAATGTGTGTAGAATTAGGCCTAGTTTGTGACCATATAGTTTTTTTTTCACTTGGATCAATGAAAGACAAATTACATGAACATATTTTTGGAAAGAAGAGAGCATGATCATCATGACGATATTAAGTTTTTGAATTTTCACATTGAAATTATTAGTGTATTTGGCAATCAAAGTTGAAATTTGTTGTTTTTTATCATAAATTTCAAAACTCAGTTGTACATTGATAGTCCAAGCCTTTGGCTCATGAATCCAATCCATTCCCAATTTAAAAGGTGCAGGAATTGAATTCAAATTCAAATATCACAATCATGTTAATAACATGATCATGTTATTAATGTGATTGTGTTATCAACTATGTTAGTAACACGATCATGTTACTTAATAACGTGATCATGTTATATATTCTCAACACCCTAAAACACAAATTTGCATTTTGAACTACTAAAGGAGCCACCAAGCCTAGTAGTCTTAAGATCAAAGTTTGGTTAATTAAGATTGTTGTTTGGGAGCAATGTTCCTATAAAGATTTGATAACATTAAATGATAATTGGAGATGTATTAACCTATGAATCAATTTATTATTCCTTTGATCGCAATATGGTGTGCAATTGGGCTAATAGATCCCAAATTAACATTAGATGGACATATTTCCTTGGATAGAGCTTGGTTGGCACCAATTACATATTAAACTAAACTAAATTCTTGGTTTTTTATAATATGGTGTGCAATTAGAGACCCAATGACATCATATGGACATAATTCCTTTGTTAAGGCTCATTTAACCTTGAATGTGTATTAGATTGAACTAAATATTCAATTAGTTTAATATGGTATTTTATCCAAGCCATAATTGACATTATATTGAAATAAATCCTTGCACAGGGACCGATTACTATTAATTACATATTATGTTAAATAAAATACTTGATTGGTTAAATATGATGTGTAATTAGGGTAAAATATTCATAATATACATTATATGGACACAATTCCTTGAATGGGGTTAAAAATGCCTTGATTGATATTAGGTGGAAGAAGTTAATTACATAGGACTTGGTTATCCCCAATTGTGTATAGTATTAAAAAAAATGTCAATTGATTTAACATGGTGTAATTAGATCCCAAAATGACATTAGATGGATGTCATTCCTTGCTTGGGGATTGAGTGGACCCAATTTCATATCATATCAAACCTAAATACTCAATTGGTTCAATATGGTGTGCAGTCAAGGCTAATGGAACCCAACCGACATTATATGGACAAAATTACTTTCATGGGGCTCAATTGGCCCAAATTATGTATAAGATAAAACCTAATACATGATTAGCTAAATATAGTTTACAATCGAGGCCAACAAAGTCATAATTAACATTAGATGTATTCAGTTACTTGCATAAGCCTTGGTTGGCCATAATTGCATATTTAACTGAACTAAATACTTGTTTGATTCAATATGTTATGTATTTGGGACCAACAGATCCCCTTGTTAATAGTAGAAGGATCAAATTTCTTACACATAGCTTGTTTAGACTAAATTTCATATCATATTGAACCAAATATTCTTTCAGTTGAATTTGGTGCACAATCAGAATCCCAATTATTATTAGATAGATGTAATTCCTTACAAAGGGTTCAATTGGTCTTAATTTCATATTAGAATGAATCAAACACACAATTATTTGAATAAGGTGTGAAATTAGGGCCCTAATTAAAATTATGTTGACCCAGTTCCTTGGGTAAGCCTTGATTGGTACCAATTATGTATCATCTAGAACCAAATACTTGATTGGTTCAATATGGTATGTAATCAGAGCCAAATAAGCCCCAATTTCCATTATATATGAATGTAATTCCTTGCACATGTCTCCTTTGGACCGAATTGCATATCAAATTGAAAAAATGCTTATTTTTTTAATATGGTGAGTACTTGGATCCCTAATTGATATTATATGGATGAAATTCCTTACATTGAGGCTCAATAGGCCCTTGGGATCAATTTAGCCCCAATTAACATATTTTATATATATAGTAAGACTAGGTTCATAGGGATGAACTTGGTTAAAATTGTATCACTCATTACCAAAATTAACTTCATAGGCTCAATCTGTGATGATGTGGGTGATAATTGATCCCAAATTCACATTATTTATTCATAGATCTAGGTTCAAGAAGCTTAAATTTACCCCAATCACCATCATGGTTGTGCCTTATATACCCTAAAACCTATACCCTAAGCCCTAATCCTTAAATTTACTAATCCCTAAACTCTAAACCATAAATATAAACTCTTTAAACCTTGAACGAATCATTTTAAACCAAATTAACATCATGTAGACTAAGAATTAAGTTCACAGGGCTTAGTTTGGCCTAAATCACATGACTGATTGCCCCATTTGATTAATTCACTCAATTTACACAATGACATCCAAGGTGTAATGACAACCCAAAAACACATTCTATAGTCATAAATGGGTCCAAGTGATTCAAATTGTCCTCAATTATCTTTGTGATTGACCTTGTGTACCCTAAACCATATATACATTAAAACCTAAGCCTTAAACCATAAACCCTAAACATTATACCCTAAATTTTAAACCATAAACTTTACCTATTTACCAATTTATTTAGTCCCAATTAACATCCTTTGTAATACTAATTAGGTTTGAACATGGCATAAAGTGATTAGACATTATATACAGGGCCTTAAAACTAAACCCTATACCCTAATCCCTAATTCCTAAAACATAAATTGTAAGCCCTATGCCCTAATGCCCACTACATTCCACAAACATACATGCCTTATGATATAATTGATTTTATCATGAGATGTCATAAAATGCATGTTTTAAAACTATGGCCAAAACTTAGCCTTTGGAGTACCAATCTAGCTATGCATCTAAAGTAAATTGGGGCTATTTCGAGCCTCTTCAACCTAATTAAACAAAAAGGAGGAGCTAGTTTATTATTTTAATCAAGGAGGAATTTGAGGCTAATTTAAATCCCTTCAATAGCAAAATATGATTTGGGGCAAAATCAAAAGATTGATTCTATCATAAATTGATCTAGTTAGTCAATTTGTGCAATTAGGGCCATGATCTAGGCAAAAATTGAGCCCCTAAATGAAATTTATGGCTCAATCGATTGTATAACATGTATGCAACATGTAAATGGAATAATTGACCCTACTATTATTAGAAATGCAAACATGAAGGTAATTGTCATAAATAGGTGAACAAGCAACTCAAATGTTCTTCAATTACTTTAATTAATGGACCCTGTATCCAATATCTTAAACCCTAAACCCTATATCATTTAACTTTAACCCTAAACCCTATATAATTTTACATTAAACCCTAAGCCATAAACCCTAAAACCCAAACCCTTAAAATTATATACCCTAAACCAATAAATTTAGCCCCAATTAACATCCTTTATATATATAGTAAGAATTAGGCTCACATGGATGAACTTGGTCAAAATTACATCACTCATTAAACCATAATTGACTTAATTGGCTCAATTTGTGATGATGTGGGGGCTAATTGAGCTCAAAATCACATTCTTTACTCACAGATATAGGTTTAAGGAGTTCAAATTTGCCCTAATTTCCTTCATGATTATACTTATATACACTAAAACCTATACCCTAAGCCCTAATCCTTAAATTTAACTAATCATTTTAGCCCAAATTAACGTCATTTGGACTAAGAATTAAGTTCACAGGGCTCCACTTGGCCTAAATCATAGACTGATTACCCTATTTGACTAATTCACTCAATTTGCACAATGACATCCAAGGCATAATGAAAACCCAAAAACACATTCTATAGTCACAAATGGGTCCAAGTGATTCAAATTATCCCCAATTATCTTTGTGATTGACCTTGTGTACCCTAAACCATATATACATTAAAACCTAAGCCCTCAACCATAAACCCTAAATTGTAAACCATAAGCTTTCCCTATTTACCAATTGATTTAGTCCCAATTAACATCCTTTGTAGTAAGAATTAGGTTCACATGGCATAGAGTAATTAGACAAATTATATACAGGTCCTTAAACCTAAACCCTATGCCCTAATCCCTTATCCCTAAAACATAAATTTTAATCCTTATGCCCTAATTCCCACTACATACCGCAAACATACATGCCTTACGATATAACTAATTTTATCATGAGATGTCATAAAATGCATTTTTTAAACCTATGGCCAAAACTTAGCCTTTGGAGTACCAATCTAGCTGTGCATCTGAAGTAAATTGGGGATATTTTAAGCCCCTTCAACCTAATTGCATGACTATAAAATGTGATTTGGTGGTTTATAATCTCTAATTTACCCCAATCACCATCATGATTATAGCTTTTATACCCTAAAACCTATACCCTAAGCCCTAATGCTTAAAGTTCATAATCCCTAAACTCAAAACCATAACTATAAACTATTTAAACCTTAAACCAATTATTTTAGCCCAAATTAACATCATATAGACTAAGAATTATCTTTATGATTGACCTTATGTAACCTAAACCTAAGCCTTAAACACTATACCCTAAAATGTAAACCAAAAACTTTCCCTATTTACCAATCAATTTAGTCCTGATTAACATCCTTTGTAGTAAAAATTAGGTCCACACATGGCATAGAGTAATTAGAACTTATATACACCCTTCAACCTAAACCCTACATGCCCCAATCCCTAATCCCTAAACCCTAAAACATAAATTATAATCCCTAATCCTTAAAACATAAATTGTAATCCCTAAACCCTATGCATTGATTCCTTAATCCTTAATCTATATTAAGTATAACGTGATGACATTATTTAATGATGTGATCATGTTATTCTTAATATAGGCAACACTCAGTTCTTAATGCCAATTACTAACCCCAAATGATTATTAACAATAAAGTGATCACATTATTACATAATGAAATCACATTATTATTAATATACGCTTCTTAATAAGTTGGATGAAGCAGAACCTTGTAAAATAAATAATGTGATCACGTTATGATTATTATAGACTAAGATCACTTTTCAATGACTACTTTTAACCAAAATTGATAATTATGTCCCCACAAACATTATCTATGTACTTTTGTGGACTCTATAGTACCTATGTACTTGACCCCACCATTGAAAAGTTATCAATTGTCCTTGATAGGTGATGGATCACATTCAAGGAAGAGGAAGATGTTGAAGAACAAAAACCAAAGAAATTTGAATATTTGAGAGAGAAACACAAGATACGAATGCAAAAACTTCATGGTAGACAAGGTACAAACCCTAATCCTGATGAACCAAATGCCATAGATAATGAGCCAATTGACAATAATGAATTTAAAAATGATGAAATTGACCATAATGAATTGAATAATGATGAAATTAACCATAATGAAATGAATAATAATGAAACTAAAAATAATGAATTAGTTAATGTTGGAAGTTTACATTCAAAGTTCCAAGTTTTTTATTTTGTTGATGATGAGTCTATTTATGATTATTCACCCCCCATGAATGAGTAAAATTTGATGGAAACAAATAATGATGAAATTAACCATCAATAAAATTTCATGGAAACATATAATGGAGAAATAAACAATGAATAAAATGCCATCCCACCTCTAAAAAATGAATGTAATAATGATTTTGAAACACCCTCCCAAAAAATTCCACCATTACCAACACCTCCAAGGATTGTGCGTAGTAAAGACAAATACTTAATTGAAGTCAATGAAAATATTTTAGAACCAATGCATAACAAAATGTTTGGTCGCCATTCAAGCAGACTAGCACAACAAATTTGGGATACTTTCTTTCATGATTTCAATTATGATAGTCAAAGATGTCAATTATTTATTTCAATGATAAAATTGATTAAGATGAGACCTATAATGTACACATTAGGACTAAGAACATCTAACATGGATGATGAAAATAATGAAATTGTTAAAAATTTACATGATGCATATCATACTGTAGGCCCAAAATGATGCACCTAATATTGTAATGTTGCTTGATGTATACTTACAACTTGTGCAATAAGTGAAAAAATAGGAAAAAATGAATGGTTTCAAAAACAAGCCAAACACTTAATATAAATAGAAAAATAATATTAAAAGAAATTGAAAGATGTGAAAGACCTAATGAACCTAATACTAATGACCTCTATACATTCTATAGTTGATACTCTCAAAGAGTTACTTGCTCAAATTTGGAAAGATAATACAAGATTTTTGCCCAATGCAAGAGATATTGTGAAAAAAAGAGTTGGTTCTCTTAAATGTGAAATGCATTCAAAATATTTATTAGATATGACTCAAACATAATTATACTTTATATTTTTGGAAAACATCCACAAATTTCTATTTGTCAAAGATATTTTTAGATGGCAAAACCTTTTTATGTTAAAATAAATCAAAAAACACCACTTGTTGTAGGTAACATGTTGAATTTTCAATGCACTACAATTATTTTTTCATATTCATTATACTTTTCATACTAACAACATTTTTCAGGAGTGTGGCATTTAATTGCCACCAAATTCAGCCAGGGAATTTATTCTAACTATTTTTTGTAAAAGATTGGATGGATAATTATTTTATAACAAATCATGTTTAAATGGAAATTATAGCATTTGTGGTGGATTGCCAAAATTAAAAAAATGTATCCATGAGGAGATTACAAGTATAACTGGATAGTAATTAGTTGGTTTAATAAAATATAGATCAATGACTTATCAAGTAAAATATAGAAAAGAATCTAAAAGGTGTGAGCTTGTTACAAAAAAAGATACTTTTTGTATAAATTTTTGGTCAAATTTAGGGAGAAGATTGTTTATGAGTATGCAAGGCACAGACACAGGGCTATATGGTTGGATGAACATTTCAAGATAAATAAGGATAAATTACCACTTTGTTTGATTATTTCAATAGTTGATTTTACTAAAAATTACACATTCAAACCCCAAATGGAAGTTCAATTACAATATTACAACTCATCACAAGTTACCATATTCATGTATATAACATTCATGCATGTACCTAATAATATAAATCAATAATAGAAAATATTAAGGAATTACCATTTCTATATCAACGATGACTGATCACATTGTTTAGAGTATATGCAAGGTTGTTTTCAAAATTTCTATGAACAGTTGAGCTAGAGAAACATTAATTTCAATCAACATTACATTTGGTTAGACAATTGCATGTCATAATTTAAAAATGCATGGATCTTTTATTGGTTGAGCAGGATGCATGTTACCATTAGGGTAAAACGCATTTGTATCTTCACCAAAGCTGGCCATGGAAAAAGGAAGCATGATAGTGATGGAGCATGTGTAAAAAGAGATATTGCAAGGGAGGAGTTGAAATTTGAGGAGGGTATTCATTTGACAGATGCAAAAACTATGGTTAAATGGTCTAATGAGAACATATGTCATGGTGCTCAACTAAATTCTACTATCCATAGACATTTTTGGTTAATGGAGGAAGAACACTTGGCAAAGTATGAGGATTGTATGACTCTAATGGGTTCAACTAATCTCCACTCATTTCAAGCTCAAGTTCTTGGATTGTTCATACAAGACACTTGGCATGCTTTTGTTATGCATGTGTGGACTCTATTTGGAATGAGTGTGAGTCATAAGAGTGGGTGGATGATTGGAGTTCCAAACCTCTAATTCTAATCAACACATATCGAGTTCAAACAACATTGAAACTTAAAAATATGACACCTTCAGATGACTTTGACCATGTATTTGATCTAGTGTAGATAGGTAGAATATTTTTCAATATGTATAATTTAATTCTCATTATATATCTTCTCATTGTTGCTAAAATTGTTTTTTTGTGATAGAGGGCGTGTTCTTGCAATTATTGCAGATAAGGATAACAAAGAATTCACTAATTACTAATTGTGTCAGTGTGTAGAGAGAAATAAAAAATTGACTTCCCAAGTTATAGATGGAGAAAACATTGATTATCTCACTGGGTTAGTGGTAGTCATTGGAACTTGGTTTTGCTGATATCCTATAAAATATTTAGATCAATGGTTGTTTGAAGAGTTTGAAATGTATAGGAAGATAATGCATTATTCAAGTTTGATTCTTGTAACAAAATTCAATTACAAACATATCATGAGAGGCTATTAAATAGAAAAATATGGAAAGTTCAGGAGTCAGACCATGAAGTTATTCTTTATACTATCAAGGTTAGAGCAGATCTTAGTGGTTCATTAGATTGAAATACCTAGGTATGTTGACTTTTCAAATGTAGATGTAATCAATTTTTAAAAATGTTTTCTATTTTCTAGGTAGTACATATAAATGTCATTTTTAATTAATAAATAAAAAAAATTGTAGGTTAATGGTGCCAGATAAGCTTCCACCTTTACGTGGTTGGCATTGTCAGTAAATAATTTTATATTCTTGAAGCTAAGAGAAGCTCAAGTTAGACATTATTGAATCTCAAGTTGGATGTGATCGAATCTCATGAAATGACTTACAGGTTTTGTTTTATGGGTGTTTGAACCTAGGCTTAAAAAATGTATTTTTATTGTATTGGGAAGGGTGTTCCTGAGGTCAAAATGGGTGGTGGGTTTGTCGATCAGGCCTGATGGGTAGCCAATAACTTGGTCCTAGAAATTATTTCCCCCCCCTCCCAGACATGTTTGAAAAGTCACTTTTCAGTCAAGAAGCATCAAAACTAGATTTTGTAAACCACAAATTAAACTTTGACAACTTTGACAACTTAAACTAGAGACCTATAAAATTAATGAGTAATTGACCTATTGACTGATTAAGTGGTATTAGGGGATGATAGAAGGTGACGTAAGAACATAGTTTGAAATGGTTAGGTGAGAGAATTTGTATTAAAAGGTCTCATAAGTCATGTAAAAAACATCTTGAAAAAGATCTCCAATCTAAGAAAGGATTGTAATGTAGTAGAGAACAAAGTTATAAATAAAGGAAAGTGACTTGTTGTGAATTATTCATTCAGTGTATGTGATTGCATTAGTTTCATCTTTTCCTTAAAGGTCCTTAATTCTATGAATATGTTGTCATTTGTGTAAGGTTATAGGTGGATGAATGACTGTAGGTGGTAACAAAAAAATGACTATAAGTCATAGTCAAGGAGGAGAGATTGGAGTGATTCCAATAGGTGGTAAGTTATGAGTGATCATGTTATTATTTTTGAATGTGTTGAACCTATACAGACCTATAGAGAAATGAGTAAGACATTTCTACATGGAAAACTCAACAAAAAAGGGTTACCTCTGCCCATATACCTTGTTTTGCCTATGACAGTCCAATATGAAATTAAATGGTTGTTTCTCACAAAGGGAGTATGAATTTTGTGTAGATAATGATATATAGATTGATATTTATCATTGAGGTGGTCTATACCCTATTTTGGGTTAACAGTCACATTGCAAAGGGAAGTAAGACTTGTTTATTAATCTTGTCAAGTATGACATTGAATCTATAGGCTTGGAAGATAGTACCATTATAAATTGAGGTTTTTAATATCTTATAATTTTCTTTTGATATTTGAATTTTCACACTCGAATTTCATTTGCAACTAGTCCTCCATGGTGCTATTGAAGATGCTCCTGCATCATACTCTCCCTCTAGAAAAGATTTAAACCTTATTTCAAATGGGATGCCTCCTCCATGCTTTAGCCTTCACTTGTATACCTGGATTCCAAGGTCGTGTTGTCAATGCCAATGCTTGTCTTTGATAGTCTGTCTTTCATCTTGTTGTTCTTCCTCTTCTGGTATGTTCTTCTCCTCATCTCTTTCTCAGCTGCCATCTCCCACTTCCATGCTTCTTCATCTTCATTCATGTCTTCAAGATCTTTTTGTTGTTCTTCTTGATTCATGAGCTTCTCCAATGACTCATGTATGTCATTCACTTCAGCAACCTTCATACCTGCATACAAAACATTCAAAGCCACCTTAGAATCAAAATCTTTAGGCCATGAAGCCTCTTGGCTGCCTCCATGCTCTTGCTCCTTGATCAAAACTGTCTTGACCTCTTTGCTTTGCTCTTGTCTTGTTGTACTCTTCCCAATGGTGTCTTCACCATGGCTTGTACCTTCCTTCATCTCTCTTGAATAATCAAACAGCTGCTCCAACATCTTCAACTCTTCCTTTATTAAGATCTCATCTATCTCACTATTCTCTTCATCAAACTTGGGCTGATCACTCACAAGGCTTACTTGCCCCTTACCTCTTATCTCTTCTTTTCTTAGCTTGTCTTCACATAAACCAACTTCTTCATCAACATCAATATACTCATCAAATACAATTGTAGTATCCTTACCTTCTGTCTCCTTGCTTTCTTTAATCTCTGCTTAAAGCCATCTTGATTGCTTTGCTGTATACTCTTCCCTTTCCTCATCATCCATCCATTTGGAACTCTCTCCTTGCTGCATATTAGTCCACACAGCCGCTTTCCATTTTTCATTTCTCATGAAAATATCATTGAAGGATTCAAAAACATCATCACAAACAAATTGTTTACCTTTCATCTTTATATCTTCATGCTCAACCTCATTATTCTTTGAGTAGTTTTCTTTCTTACCTTCATTCTCTTGGCTGCTGGAATCACCTTCAATCCTCTTCCATTGTCTTCTTGGTGTTGCTGTCTCAATACTCACATCTTTTCTCTTTGCCTTCTTAGGCACCCATACTTGTTTCTCCTTCTTACCATTTCTCTTCTCAAGCCATGTAGGCATCTTGCATCCTTGCTCTTGTACCAGCACCTCCTCTTGCTTGGGAGTTTGCTTCATCCACCATTTAGGCATCACATATCCATGGTTAATTGGAAACTTCACCTTTCTCTTTGCTTCTCTAACATGCATATCAAAAATTTCATGCTTATAAGACAAATCAGTTTTTGAACTCACCTTTACCTCCTTAATGGGCTACTCCATTAATTCTTTGACTTGCATAACTTCTTGATTATTTGTGCTTTCTTCTTTCTTTATGCTTGACTGCTCTCTTTCTTCTTCTTGGCCTTCAATGGCATCATGGAATTCAGCTTCATCTTCCATCTCTTCTCTTGCTTGTGTGGAATCATCAATACCTTTCTTATGCATTAACCAATGCATCTCTTCTTCTTTATCAACAGCAGCAAACTCACTTCTCTCTCCTCTTACACATTCACTTGTGTACTTGGTGTCTTCTCTTGCACCAATCTCTTCATTCTTCAAGGCCTTTCTTTTGATCTTCATAAGGCTACTCATACCTGCAATTACCCACTCAAAAACAACATTAGAAATAAAAACAAGAGACCATAATGTCTCCATGAGTGTCCTCTTCAACAACACTCTCATCTTTTCAAGTGCTCTTCCTGGCACTTCATCTGTTCTTTCTTCTCTCTTGTTCTCCTCAATGAGAACCTTCTTCACAACTTCTTCCTCTTGCTGCTCACTTGGCAACCTTCTTACCTTCTTCATGCCTCTATGGGCTTCTCTCTTCATGGCAATCTTCTTTTGCCTTCTTCTCCTTTTCACTAGGAGATCTATTGGCCACTTCAACCTCCTCCTCATTGGCCACACCCATGCTTGCTTATCCATCTACAACCAAGACTCATATTCATCTTTAATATTAGCTAACTCTCTCTTCAAATTAGCAATCTCTTTATCAATTACAAAACTGTTCATACCTTTGATGCTTGCTTTCTTCTTGGTGCCCTCATATACCTTGCTGCTCTGCAGTGCCTTTAACAATAATGCCATCTCTGAGATCTTCACCCAATTCTTTTCCACCTTGATCTTTTGATCCCTTGTCTCACCCAAGCCTTTTCTCCTTGACTGGTCTTTTGACAATCTCCTTGATCTCACCTAGGCCTTTTGCATCCTAGTCTTTTGATCCTTTTCACAATCCTGCAGCAACTCTTATACAACACTTCATCAAATACAAATCATAAATCCAAGCTTACCTTGCTTTGGATCTTCTTCTTGAGCATCCACTTTGCTCTCTTACTTTTGAGCTCTCCAAGCTTCAAACTCCATCCTTTACCTCACCTAAGTCTATTTCACCTTAGTCTTTTGGCAAACTATCCAAGCTTCTTCTTAGATCTTCACTAAGCCTTCCTTGGCTTCTTCTCTTCTTAAGCTTCAATGGCTTGACTGTCTTGAACTTGAAACTTCTTCACTTGATTGCTTCTCAACACAATAAACTTCAAATCAAATATCAAAATTATTCATACCTTTTCTCCCCAGGGTCTTCTAGTGCTTGTCCTGCTGATCCTCTTGCCAAATCCTGTAACAACTCATTAGAAATCATAACCAACAACAAGTTACCAATTCCCAAGAGCTTCAAGCACTGATGCAAAATGATGAAACTGACCTTACACTGCTCTGTAACCATCAAATTTTGAGCTAACTTCTCATATAGGCCTATTTAGTTTAATCATTCCTTGTAGCCTTGTTTTCCCTATTTATTGGCCATAAATTTTTATAGGTTAACTCAGTCATAAAAATAAAACCATTTCTAGATACCCATTAAGCCCTTCTATAACATACTAAAAAATGTCCTAAGGTTGCTTTGTATGGAATTGTACTTTCTTCTTTAGGCCCTATGTCAATTAGCCCTCCTTGCACGCAAATCACCTTGTCTAGAGTAAAGCACGGACTTTCTAAGCAAACCAAGAAAAATTATAGATACCCATTATCTTATTATAGGTGAATCAATCATTGCACTTCTTTGGAGAAATCTACTTTTCTTATATTGGCCTATGCTCTTCATCTCACATGCACATAGGATCCACTTGGCGATTATTCTTTTCCATACTTTTCCATATTGTGGCACCTTGAAACCACTTTCAAAAGTTTTCTAACATCATCAAGGGTCAAATTACAAAGTTTCAAGAGTTTTCAAGCTTTAAAACTCATTTTAAGGGTTTGAACCTAATTTAGAATTTTCCCATGACAGTCACAGGCCGAGAGCTTATTATTTTTCCTGGGAGTGTTTTAGCTTGTTTAAAAGGTTCAAATAAATTTTATAGGGTCTGTATTAGTTCCCTACACCTTCTCCAATCATTCTCTAGGTTATATCAACCTTGTAAGCTTGCCAATACTCAACAACTCAGTGTCTTTTGACTGTATTTTTATAACAGTCAACATGGTTCTTGATTTCTTATCAAATACAATGATCAACAGACTTTCAAGAGGATAAACAACCATGTCAATGCCTGAATGACTTCCCCATTCATATGCCCTATCAACAATGACCTGATCCATCCACTTACAATGCAAAAACTTACAAGTTTCTTATCATTGACTGTATTCTGTCACCTACAGGCCGAGAGCTTATTGTGGGAGATTTTGGATATCAAGAGGGTTTCTAATGACTGTTTCTCTTTGCTTGGGTTTCTACCTGCCTTATAGACTTATCTCCATGCATTTACAAACTTCATGCAAATAATTTCACGTGGATTTTCCCTTGGACAATGGGCTGTATATTTAGATGCCTGAATACCTTGTTTAGGCCTGTTTGAGCTGTTTATAACATTCAAAGCTTTCTAAGACCTCTTGGTCATATAATATCAGTTTTAGCTTATTATCAACATGACAAATAACCAATTTACATGTAATTTCCTCAATGTTCTATAGAAAACCATCATTCATACACATTCACATATACACACACAGGCTTGTCACCAGAATTTTCATAACATAATCACATGAAGCAAAACATTCATTCTTCTTAGATCAAATAGAAGACTTACAGTTCAATATCAAATGTTCCATGGCTTCCAAAGCCTTGTCTATTCTTCACATCAAAGTTTCTCCTTTTTCCTTAACCTTATCATCTCTTGAGTGAGGTCCTCCCTCACTAATTCTCCTCTCTATCCTTCATTCTTTCTTCTTTATTTTGAATGAGAGGACTTTTCCTCTCTGTCCTTCTTCTCTTCTACACCCCTCTCATCCTCTCTTCTCTTCTCATCCTTTCTCCTTTTGAATTCTCTCTTTTTTTTGTCTTTTCAAGAATCTTTTTCCTAACTTCTACGCCCAATTTGGGCTTAAGGCAAAACAATATGCTGTTTGAAAGTTTTAAACAATTTACTAAGGTTGAAAATAGTTTCAACCATTTCCCCCTAATTTTCTCAACAGCCTAACCATCACTTTTCACCTTTTCACTTTTACTTTTTAATAATTACATTTACTTTCAAGTGAAATTTTGAAATCTACAAAATTTGGAGGGAAAACTAGAATTTGAATTTTCAGACTCGAATTTCATTTGCAACTAGTCCTCCATGGTGCTATTGAAGATGCTCCTGCATCAACAATGCTAGGCAACCAAGTAAACCCAACAAAGCTTGGCGACCAGGAAACCATGGAAGGGCTCAGAAATCGCCAAAAATAACACTGGCAAACATCAAATTCGTCAAAATATGAAAATTTGCCACTATATTATACACTGGAGTATTCCAGGAGATTGATTTACCAAGTTATAAGACAGGTCACTATTGTATTTGCTTTACACATATTGCATGATTTACAGACAAGACAACATATAAGAGAGAACTACATGAGTTTGAGGCCCTCTTCTAGAGTATTGGCTATATAGGTAGTTCCCTTTGATAATGTCATTGGGGTTAGCTTGATACCATGTGCTCACTAACCCATTTTACCCTAAGGTCACATTGAAGATGGAAATCTAGGGTTTGCCCATTTCATAAGGAATGACTATCCATGACCCATATCTAAATGCACCAAAGTGAAGACAAATCAAAACCCAGAACCATCTATCACTAACCCATTTTACCCTAAGGTCACATTGAAGATGGAAATCTAGGGTTTGCCCATTTCATAAGGAATGACTATCCATGACCCATATCTAAATGCACCAAAGTGAAGACAAATCAAAACCCAGAACCATCTAGGTGGTTGCATCTTATTTCACCAAATATTTCTTACATAAAAATATCATTAGACTTAGATAGTAATATCGATGTAATAATCAACTATCCAAATAGCTAGAAACACAAGATCCATAATCTAACAACTATTCTAAAACTATCTTCCAGCCTGCTTTCAACATGTTTTAGATCTAGAATGACATTAACATCAAAACAAGTTAAGTACTTTTATTCTTTGTCATTTCTATATCTAGCCTAGTTTTACTTTCCATAGTTAGACCACATTAGCACAATAAATTTAGTGTATGCTTATATATGAGTCTAACATTTAATTTGCCTACTATAGATCTAATTATCACCCATATGTCATTTCATTTATATATTATTAACCCTAAGGTATAAAGTGAAAATAACACATATTTCATTTTAGGGTTAAATAGTGATCGATATTCACCTTTAGCTTCAAAGTCACACCAATCAAGAGCAACCCAAAATATACATATACCAATCAATTTGAACCAATAGTTTAGAACTTACAAACAATTCAATGTATACTATTGCCATTAAAACTAAGCAAATCTAACAATTATCCATGCAATTGAAAAACCTAAATATATTTTCTACAATAAATACAAAAATGTTAAGATGCACACCCAACATCAAAACCAAGCAACCCACAAGATTACAATACAACATGCACATCTATAGTTTCTCTTAAAAACATTCCAATAAGATTTTCCAAAACCCTAAACATCATGATGGCTTCATACTAGACTAAATTTGATGGCAAGCTTAATAACAATCTTTATAGTAGCCACTAAAGACACTAAAAAGAAATGCATAAAAACCCCCAAGTATCAACTCATACTTTAATAAACAATTCTACCTCATATTAAAATAAAGAATTTACTAATGGCTTTAGTCAAAGAAATAACTGTCTCAAACATGGTTGGAGTTTGTGCAACAAAAAAACACACTCAACACAGTACCTACAGAAAACTAAATAATAACACAGTGGTATACCACTCATTCCACCATTAAATTTATTTTTTATTTTCCACCACTCCATATCAAACACTATAGTTCAAAATTTCATGGTATAACAAAAATTAAAACCACTTACTTGAATTTGTAACCAGAAATGCAAGGAAACTATGGCCACAAAAGAGAGAGAAAAAATCCTTTTCTTTTGCTTACAACATTCGAGCTCCCAATAACTCTGTTGGTTTCTCTTAATAACCTTTTTTTCCCCTATATCCTCCTTTTGAACCACTAAAAATTTGGGCCAACACATAGCCACCATTTTCCCCCAAAAATGTAACCATAAAACCAAACTACAATCCCATGATGGACCACTAAATTTCCATGTCTTCACCCAAAATTTTAGTAGCATAACACTAGGGTTACAAAAAAATTGTGAGTTTAAACAATAAACAAACACAAAAATGACCAAAATCCTACACTTTGAAGTTGCTTGATGACTTGATTTCAATTTTTGACTCAAACCTAATTTCCAATCTAATGTTAAAACCTTATCATAACCCAAATCAAATATCCAAACAAACATAACTAATGAGCAGCCCTTGATGCAATTGAGGTCCAAAATTGCTCATCATTATGCTAAGTTAACCCACAAGACAAAACAACATCAATAACCCCCCTTTTATTTAAAAACACATGGACCGGTCAAGCCATCACTCAGGGTACAACGATGGCAACGTCATGCACTTAGATAAAAGCAAGACTAAATCCAACTAAGCATGAAATAATAAAAAGAATAACAAGGCCAAATGACAGAAATAACATAGGCGCAAAATCATTTGACTCAAAGGATCAATGGAATAGTTTTTATCCATTTTTTATTTTCACTAGTGCAGAGTTCCATGTCCAACCTATATCATTATTTTTTTGGTTTTTGCACCCAATGAAATAATCTATCGACAATATCTGAATGAGATAACAAGTATCAATGTGCAAAGTAATTTAATGACTAAATTTATTAACATATTCATAATTTTGAAATGAACATAATGTAATCATCAATATAAAGATGACCTTATATATATCTTATAATGTATGCATCCCATTATAACATCTCAAAACTTTTAAAACAAAGTATCAAATCTAAACCTGTATTAGTTCATACATCATCTTAACAACCATATAACCAAATAAGCATGCTAAACAACAATAACCAAAAGATCATGATTATAATAACAATTCAACAACCAAAAAATATTGCACAAAAAAATAAAATTAACATAATTTGGGTTCATGACAAATATTTCAGAGCATTAACTATAAAGGTAAAGCTTAACCTAAAACCCACAATCCTTTCTTAGAGGGTAAGGTGAGAGTAATTTCCCTAGGTGATACGTTCCTCTCAAGTGGACCACAATTCAAATAGATAAAATATATTTTTTATCGTATAAATAAGGGATCCTAAGCATTTTTTATATATAATGAGGTATAGCGAAACTAAACTCTATGTTTAGTGTTATATAATGGCTTGAGTATTGAAGAATTAATCCTTACACCATGGTGTTGGTAAAATAGACATATACTTAGCATGTAATGACAATCACTAAGTAGTTTTAAAATTATCGAAACATAGTTTCTAAAAATAAATATCAAATAGAAAATATATATATATATTTTTTTGTGTGTGTGTGTGTGTGTGTGTATCAACAAATTTCAACCTGAGGTTAAAAGAAATAGTTTCAAAGTTAGATGTTATCTTAAGAGATAAGATAATTTCTTCACTATGAGATTAAATGAAATGTCAAAGATGATTTACTCATGGTTTCAAATTTATATCCAAGGTTGAAGGCTTCTTTTCTTTAAGTGTTAGTAAATTACAAAATATCAAGCAAACAATAAGTAGTGTTCTAAATGAAATATGAGTTTACACAAATGTTTAATTTTAATTTTATTTAATAATAAAATATTAAGAACCAATACATAGTTAATATTTGATTTAGATCTATAAATAAAAAAATTACAAAATATATGCAAATCTAGCTCAAATTGGATTTATGTTGGTAGTGCAATATGACTTTTGATGAAAATTGGTCAAAGAGACCTATCAACGGTGTTGTACCCAAAAAATATAATTTCAAACTATGATAGGATAAGGCCATGCTAGGACATGGCCACATTTCAGCCTTGTTTGTTGATTATGGCCACAAATTGGTTGATTGATACGCTCCTCTTAGGTGTACCACAATTTAAATAGCTAAAATATGCTTTGTATGGTATAAACAAAGGATCCTAGGCATTTTAAATATATTGTGAGGTATAGAGAAATTAAACTCTATGTTTAGTATTGTATAATGGCTTGAGTATTGAAGAATTACTCCTTACACCATGGTGTCAAAAAATAGACAATTGCTTAGCATGTAATGATAATCACTAAGTAGTTTTAAAACTATCTAAACATAGTTTCTAAAAATAAGAAGCAATCAAATAGAAAATAAATAACAAATAAAATCATTTTTTGTGTGTGTATATATTTCAACAAATTTCAACCCAAGGGTGAAAGGAAAAGATTCAGAGTTAGATGTTATCTTAGGCGACAAGATAATTTCTTCAGTGTCAGATTAAATGCAATGTCGAAGATGATTTACTCATGGTTTCAAATTTATATCCAAGGTTGAAGCCTTCTTTTCTTTAAGTGTTAGTAATTTACAAAAAATGTAGGAAATATTAGCACAAAAATCAAGCAAACAATAAGTAGTGTTATAAATGAAATATAGGTTCACCCAAATGTTTAATTTTCTTTTTTATTTAAAAGTGAAATATTAAGAATGAATACACAATTAAAAATTAATTTAGATTTATAAATAATAAATTGACAAAATATATGCAAATCTAGCTCAAATTGAATTTATGCTGACTATGCAATATGAATTTTGATGAAAACTTGTTGAAGAGACCTTTAAACTATGTGGCAGCTAAAAATAAAATTTTAAACTATGTTAAGATAAGGCCATGATAAGAGGACATGGCCACATTGCATCCTTGTTTGTTGACTATGGCCACAACCTAGTTGACTATGTGATTGATTTTATGATTTGAGTGCATGTGCATGTCTGTGAGGGTTTACTCTTTAATTGCATGTCTATGAGAGTTTACTCTTTGATTGCATGTCTTGATTTACCATGCACAAGACTTGTAAAATATAAACCCTAGATCCTACATAATAAACCAAATACAAGTCAAATACAAATGAAGAAATCAATCAAGGAGATTAGCTAAATTATCTTTAAAAAACTCCATGTAATCTGAGTGATACCTACATAGCCCAAAAGAGCCTCAGGTTGATGTAGAAATCCCTCTTAGAGTGAGTGTGTGAATCTTAATATTTTATATATGAATGCAAATAGATAGATTGACTTGAATGTTTGACAATGAGTGTCGTTGACCTACAATAAAATGAATTTAGAGTTCTTCTATGACTATTAGAATGCTTTAGAATTCAAATTGAAGGATTAGTGCTCTTTTTCTTAATGTGCACTAGAATTGCCAAGTGGTTGCTAGATGTCTTTTGAATGACCTTGATGTGCTTATATAGAAGAAACTTTTGAATATTTTAGCTAAACTTTCTTGCTAAAAATACGAGAGAGGTAATATGCAATGTATTGATTTTAAAAACTAAACAATGGGGTGTGGGGGACAAGGCCGCACTAGTGTATATAGTTGTAGTGTGCTCATGTCCGACCTATTGTGGACCTGTCTCAGAGGGATAAAAACTACTATAATTGGTTTGAAAGGTGTTTATAATCAAAATATAAATGTCTAAATGATGTTCTTAGTAGTTTAAAGGTAGTTTGTATAATATTATATGCTCTCGTAGAGATTGCAAATTAAAAGAATGACAAAAAAATCAATAGAGGTAAGGATGTCAAGATTAAACATTGTCAAACACTTAATTATTAAATTTGAGTGTTTATAATAAGGTGCCACCTATTTTTAAGGTAAAAGCAACTTTACATTGTTACGTGACATACAAGTATCAAACATACAAAATCATATGAGATTTTTTAAGGTTTTTATAATAAAGTTTAGGACTTTCTTAACTTAATAAACATGGCTAACAAATTCAATCATACATTTTGTTAAATAATTCATCTCTCTCCTATGTATTTTTATATTTATTTTATAATGCTTTTCTAGACTCTAAACAAACCTACTATTTGGAAGATATTTTTTCACAAACTTTTTATTGGTGATAACATTCAACTTCTTGCCATCAACCCTCTCAAGAGTCTAGTTTACAATCTCCTTGAGTCTATCATTCAATATTTTGGAGATGTAAATTTGCTAAAAGAATGTGGTTTGTTATACACAATGACTTCCTTGATATTTTTGGATACATGTTGTTTTGGAAATAAGTTCTTATGAACTTTATCATTTATTGTAATATGAATGTTAAACATTTTAGTCAACAAATTGTCAATCATTTATAGAAGAATAAATACACTATCGTCTTTAATAACTCTTATATTTCATTTACAGTTGCAATTCAAAAATATTACTCTAACTATTATTTATAGTTACATATTCTTTTCATATTATTTTAAAAAAAAACTTATTTACAATATTAAATTAATACAACAAAATTCAAAAATAAATTAGAAAGGTCAAAAATAATCAAATGAATTCATTCAATGAAAATACTCGAACAAGATCACTCTAGCATCTTAAAGTTTTCAGTGTATATATACAACCTACATCTCAATGTATATCCTTCTAAAAATAAAAAAAAAGCTCGAGTCAACTTTTTTTCCTCATAATTAGGCTCCCCCACAAGGAGACATTTACAAACATGGCCCCAAGAAAGGTCAAAAGCCAAGGAGGCAATTATTATGCTGGGGTTCCTTAGGCCTTATGTTTATAGTGGTCCATTGGTTGTGCCTTTTGAATATATGGAAAATATAGTATATTCTTTTAATTATTTGATTGGAAAGGCTAGAATCATTTAGTACAAAACATGTGAAATTGGTAAAAAGGATATACATATATACGAATAACAATTAAAAAATTATTTTTATTTATTCTTATTTTATATATTATACTTTTAAAAGTAAGGATTTAAAAATAATTACAAAAATGATTTAATGTGTAATAATAATTATATTTGTAAAAGAAAAAATGATATAAAATATAAAATATGAGAGTTATGTTGGTGATATATTTTTTTAATTGTGTAGTAGAATAGAGGGTTTGTTTGTATTTTTAAAATTTCGATCGAAGAAAAGAGTTTGAAGTTAAATTATGAAACAAAGATTTACGCTGACAACTTTTAAATAGGCTAACTTTATGTTGGGTCATCTCTCTGATGAATAGGGTTATACATCTTTGGTCTTCATAATGAATAAGTTCTCGTAGAGAACTTTGATTTCATCTATAGTAATAAAACCTGCCACGAATCTCATAATACAATAGACACCTAAATATAAAAATAATTCTCTAATTCTAATTTATTATTGCAAAGTTTATATATACATTGATATTGCAAAAGAAAGTATTTTCACTCCATACAAAGTTGATGAGAGCATACCCACCATTGACTAAAACAAAATCTTAAATTTAAAAATAATACTCTAAATAGTGTATTTTTATTGAGAGTGGTTTTGATAGTTCTATACAAATATGATTTATAGATATTATTTCTGATACTTCTACAAATATATTTTCTCCATACATAAAATAGATTGATAAACAATATATTAAAAAACAAACAATTAATATCCATAACAATTCTTCGTAAAAAAATATACAAATTATTCTTAATCCTTATTCATATAATTTTATAATTATTAAAAAATTAAAAAATCATCTATTATGTCTAATTATTATTATTTTGATATCATTTATTTATTTTATTTTTAAAGCTTGGTAAACTTTTTAACGTGAGTTATATCATTAATTATTACTATTTTCTCTTATTCTAATGATCTCTTCTTTTCTATTTTTCTCTTTTAAAAAGCATTTAATTCTATTAAGGTATAACCTTTTGAAAACAACCATTTTTTTAAAATACTTAAGTGTAAGTGATCAATTAAAGTTGCACAATATTTTTTAAACACACATGGATTGCAAAAGCCTTAGATGTTCTATAGTCTTTTATTTTCTTTATTTTAATTTTCTTTCACATATTTGATTTAATTGAAGGATTGTTTCTCTCTTCCTTCATGTTAAGCACTCTCTAAGCACTCTCTAGTGATCTAAATATTATTTTAACTTTGCTTTTATATATTTATTTGAAAATTTTTATTTTTTTATTTTTTTTCTCATATTAAGAATAAAGGTTGATATCCAAGCTAGTGACTAATATATTCATATTATTATTGATTGAACTTTTAAAGAGTGGTAATTTTGATATATAAAATAGTGATTTGTATAAAAGAAATAATTTTATAAATGTTAAGTGTATAATATTTATAAAATTGTAAGTTATATATTTAAAGTGTTAAACAAAAAAATTAATTTTAGACAGTGATAAATTATTTAAATATTATTTAATCATTTTTAAATATGTATGAATACTCAATTAGAATATGTGAAAGTTTAATATACTTCATACAAATATTTTTTATTAAATGAATTATGATACTTACATTTTTTTATAGATAATTGAATTTAAATTAATAAAAGTCTATTAAATATATATCAACATCAAACAATTAAAAATAAAAAAGTGAAATGGAAAAAAAAAGTATTTTATCTTAAAAATGACCGAAAGACAAAATAAAAAACATTAAATTATTTTGACAAATATTAAATAAGTCTTAACACTTTTAATATAGCACTAAATGCATTAGAGCCATTTTTAGTTATATTTTAGAAGGATGTTGAAATCCATCATGGATATACTTATGCAAGTGTGATTAAAGTCTCTTTACAACATTAATTTTGTGAAGAATATTCTTCTCATTAAATGAAAACATTTCCATGTAGTTTTTTTTTGTATGGGCGGCATTTTACTTATCAACGTTGCTCTTTTTATGTGTGGTTATTAGGAGAAAGGTCTCAATAGTTGTGCATGTTTTAATTATCGAAAAGGGTTTTTGTTAACATATGTTTCATTGATGGAACATATTGGTGTGTATAAATATTAAAGTGCACGAAAAGTTGAACATGTAATATCTAATACTTGTTCAACGTTTACTCTATAAAATTAAAAGTAATCAATCACATCATGACAAGTAAGATTCAAGTATTGATACTCTAATACACAACTATTGGTACTCCAAGGGTTAAGTTTTGGTCATAAGTTTTAAAAATATATTTTATGACCTCTCATGATAAAATCAGTTATATCGTAAAATATATGTGTTAGATCTTAAAACCTTAGTTATAAGTAGTTAAGATGATATATTAAAATAGGTAATTTTTTTGAAATTTAATGTGATGTTATGTCATTTTAATTCATTTTCCAAAGTTAGGGTGCACGGCTATTGGGACCTTTCTCCTAATTAAAAATAATTTTGTAACTCTTTTACGTTAAATAATTTCCTTTTTAATATATTATATATTATGGGTATGTTGTTCAAATGTTTCCTTTTTTATTTTAAAATAATAGAAAGTGATAAATAATTGTTGGTTGAATTGATGAAGTTGTTTGGTTCACAAATAATTTAGTATTGGTTAATTCTTATTGTTAACAAAACTTGACACAATAAAAAGATGAGACTGGATACCTCTCAGTCCTTTAACTCTTAACTTAAGATCATCACGTAGTGTTCAACAAAAAGAAAAGTATATGTTTAACTATATCATATTTTCTTATAATTTATCCTTTTTTATAAACAATTTGTTGATTTTCTATTTTAATTAATTTATTAATTAGTTTTTATATATTAAATATATTTATTTTTTAGGCACATTTTTCAAATATGTTATATATCATATTGTTAAATAATTTTGTTATTTTTTCACAAATTCTTTATTGATTAGTGGTAATTATCCTTAATCTACTTGTATTATTGTGTTAGGCTTCGAAAAAAATTGGAAAAAAAGTATTCTAATTTCTATAATATACTTAAATTATCCATCATTTTTATTGAAGAAGAAAAAAATATCTTATTAACATTCAAATGGATGTCAAATTTAAGTTTGACCATTTTTGATGCTCTAAAATACTTAACTATACTACATCCATAGTTAAAACATCACAATGAGAAACCTTGGTAGTTTTATCTTAAAAAGCCTCTAAAATAAATTAGTTTCCTTCTACTCTAACGTTATCTAAAATGAGTAGAGAATAAAAATGAAAAGAAAAAATAAAAATAAAAAATAAAATGAAAAGTGATGTACCAAAATACATGATCTAATACTCATTCATATTATTAAATAAGTATTTTTATTTTACTTATAAAGCCTATTAATTATTATTTTTTTTTCAAACAATTTAAATTTATTTTACTATTAAAAAGTTGAAATAAAGATGGAAATTTTCATAATAAGAGAGTAAAGCAACTAATTATAAAAGAGTAAAATTTTATAATAGTTATTTTATTAATATTTCACATCATTACATTTTATTTGATTTTCATTGTAGGCTATGTATATTGGTATAATAATATAGTTTTAATTTTATTTGTAATGTTGTTAGAGTAAAATATTGTAAATTTTTACACGTTGTCAAATAAAATTGAACCAAATTTTTTAGAGAATTTGTATTGAAATTTGAAATAGAAACATTAACATTTTCAGTTAAAATGTACAATTGATTTTAAATAAAATTTTTGATATGAAAAAATTCAACACATACTCTTCAAAAATTTTATTTCAATTTAATATAATTAAAAATTGAAATTTGAATTGTGTTAGTACTAAGAAAGACCCATGAATAATTCAAACACAACTTATATATAACCTTTACTAATATTTCATGGAGAGTAGTTACATTAATGTGTACTTATAAATTTTCATATTAATTTTAAAAAATTGTTATAGACTAAAAAATAGATATTTTAAGTATGTTGATTACTTTTAATTAAAGTAATATTATAAACAATAATAATTTATTAAATTTTGAATACTAAATTTTGATAGTATTCAGTTTAAAATGTATTTATAAAAATATTGATAAGTTATTGAGAAATATATTTTTGGAGGTCAAACTAGTTATAGATGGAATTTAGTTAAGTGGGAGACTATCACTCTTTTGAAACCATCTGAAAGATTGGGGTTGAGATCTTTGTATTTAGAAAACTTAATTTTTATATGCAAGATTTATTGGAGATGGCTTGCAGAAAAGGAAATATTATGGCTTTATTTAGATTACAACACAAATATCATTGATAGCTGAGAACTTGTTATAGGGATCATTTAGTCAATGCTTCTTAGGAATCTTATATTTAGAATAGTATGATGAAAGCCAAAATATTTATCCAAAGAGAGCTTACTTGGGAGCGAGGGGGATGCTAGTATTGTAAATTTTTAGCAAGAATCTTGGAATGGTTATCCTTCACTAGCTAGAAATCCTTTACTTATTAAAATTCAAGATATTTTTATGCATTCAATTTATGTTTTTGCGAAGGATTATGTTATTTAGTGGTCTTCCAATAATTATCTATTGAAGAAATTGAAGTTCATTAATAGTTTACCATAAGCTTTGTCCACGGCTCAGATAAAATCTTTTGAAATATTCTCAATAGTCAAAATATTTTAAAAACTAATCAAGAAGATAAATTATATTGGAATTATTTTTTCTTGATAAATTATGTAGAGCATAATTTTTATGTGATGTCTCTTCACCACCATTGATACATATTGCCTTCCATTCCTTATACTTGCAAGTTATGGAAGAATATTGTGTGGCCAAAAATATCTATATTTAAATGGATCATCATCCAAAATAAAGAGTTTACAAAAGAAAACCTTACTATATTTAATTGTGATGAAGATGGACTCCATATTGTTTGTCATTATTAATATTCTCAACAAGTATGGGATACTTGGGAAATAATCATGCAGAAAACAACTTTTTGGTATTTTTTAATTATAAAAGTGTACAGTCATTAGCTACGAAAACTATTTCAATTAATTATTCTCGCTAAATTATAGTGGAAGGATTTTCTTATTCTTTGAGAAATATAGACTGAGAGATTAATTGTTTATCTCAAAATAAACATATAACTATCTAAATGTTATAGAAGGTAAGTATACAAATAATTGAAAATGATATAATATCTAACAAAAAAATAATACCTAAATATGAGTATTTCAAAAGGAGAGATAAGATTATTAAAGACAAATTTGCCTTGCTTTGGTGGGTAATTCAAGATTGTGAAGATACGTAGTTGTTGCCTTACAATTATACCATGATCAATGTAGTAGTCACATTGAGAGATACCCTCAAAGTAATTTGGGAGAAATTGGCTATAATGGTATTATTTGAGCTCATAAAAGAAAAGGTCATTATTTTTTTGGGTTAAATTATTCATTTTTTAAAATAATATTATATAAGTTGTAGTCGTCAAACATGAATTCATTCAAGTTAAAACAACTTTCCAATAATATTATTTCACATTTGTATTTTTTTATAATTATGAATATAATAAAATTACAACAAATCAATTATAATTATATTTTTAATTTAAATTGTATAATTCATGATATTAAGGAAACAACATCTACATTATTAATTAAAATATTCTATTATAATCTTAGATCAAATAATGAAGTGATTAATGTTGTTATTAATAATTATTAATTTGAAGAAAGTGAAATTATGGATTAGGAAAATTTGAACAAAATATCTATAACAAAAGGTAGGCATTGAAAAACTATAACAAAAATGAATTAAATGCTTCTTATTTATAACTATGTGGATAAGGATTAATCATTATGATTTCTCTTTTTTAAGGAAATGTAAGTATAATATAATTATTATTATAAAAAATATGATGTGTTATTCATATGTTCTCGAATAAGTTGAATACCAAATCATTCATCTAATGATGTTTTATTCATGTGTTCTTGAATAAGTTGAATATCAAATCATTCATCTAATAAAAAAGAATTATTATTTTTTTTTAAATTTATAATTATAAAATGGATAAAGGTTAATCATTGTGATTTATCTTCTTTAGAGAAATGTAAGTATAATACAATTGTTATTATAAAAAATATGATGTTTTATTCATATGTTTTCGAATGAATTTAAAGACCAAACCATTCATCTAATAAAAAATGAATTAAATACTTTTTCCTTATAACTATATTTAATGGATAGGGATTAATCATTATGATTTGTCTTCTTTAAAAAAATATAAATATAATATAATAATTATTATAAAAATATATAATATTTTATTTATATGTTTTCAAATAAATTCAAATACCAAATTATTCAGATACTTCTTATAATATATAGTAATATTATTTTATTTAATATTATTAAAGAATGTACCATGCAAACCTAACATCTTTTAACTCCTGTCACCTTTTTTTTCTCTGACACATAATTAGGCTCCCCCCAAAGTAGACATTTCAAGTACCTTACAAGCTAAAATATCAAATACCAAAATATTTCTATCCAAACAAATAAATTATTATGCCGGGTGTTCCTTAGGCCTTAAGATTACTATGGTACACTAGGCGTGCCTTTTGATGGGATATAAAGGATGACCAATCTATTATCATAGTGGTAAGGTTTGTACCTTCCATAATAACAATAATAAAACTAAAATCTCTATTATTTTATATGAGATGTATGAAATTTATAAATAAATTGAGTTAAATATGGTATTATATGGTTTCATAGTTAATTGGCACAATTACTGATAATATCACAAAGGTAAGAAGTTCTTATGATTTAGTAACGTTTTACAAAAAAATTATTAATAGTTTTAGTAGTCTTATTGTACCAATAAAAAATTATATGAGAGGGAAAGAATTTGCATAGATAAAGACAACAACAAAAAGCTTTGAGTTGTTGAAGAAGAAAATTATAGAAAAACTTATTTTAACATTACCATATTTTAACAAAATGTCGAGGTTGATTGTGATGCTTTGTTTATGAGAATTGGTGTTATGTTGAGTCGAGAAGGGAAGTAAATAACATATTTCTATAAGAAATTAAATGAGGTAAGAACAAAGTATTCTACATATGATGTTGAATTTTATGCCATTGTTCAGGCATTAAGACGTTGAAAGTATTACCTGGTGCCTAAGAAGTTTATCCTAATTCTATTTTGAAATAACTTTAACAACTATTAGTCAAAACCAACACATCAAACATATACAACCAATTACAAGTAAAATAATTTATTCAAGAATTGTTTATTAGTTCATACTTTTAGACAGTATTATAGCAATTAGTTCATTAATTGTTGTTGTTTCTCTTTCTTTTTTGATTTTTCTTTATTTTACTTCTCTTTCAGGGATCAGTTATAGGCATTTTATTTAATTTATCTATTTTACTTCTAGTTTAGGGATTTAATAGAAGGTGAAAGATTGTTTTTTTTGAAGGTAGGTCACAATTTGAATCTTGTAAGGATAAGGTATGCACACATCATATTTGATGTAAAAGTAGGTGCCTACTATTACATTTGAAGAGGTACGAAGTGGTCTTATATATTATAAATTACCTTACAAATCTTAAACAGAGTACACCATATTATGAACCTTAAAAATATTATTTATTTCATTTTTTAAATAATGAGTACTTTATATTGAATTAAAAGATTACCTTTACCTTTACTTTCATACATTTATTTGAGATGTTTACTTTATCATTTACTCTAACCTTCTCTCCTCTCTTTACTCTTGAAGGATGCTATTCTAAACTAATGAATAATATAATTATCTTACAATTTGTTAGATCCTTAAAGGGTAAAACTTTTGATATAGAAAACATTGATCTGTATAAAGAAATAATTTTATCAATATAAATTATATAAAATAAATAAATTAAAATTATTACTTAATAACTCTTAAATTTTTATAAGTGTTCAAAAGGATCATATGAATGTTTGATATATTTTTTATAAATATTATTCAAATAAATTAAAATATTTATATATTTATAAAAATAGTTGATTTTAAATTAAAAACCTATTTTGTTTTGTTTTGTGTAAAACATCTCAAAAGAGATGTTATAGTTAGGTATATCCAAAAGAGGTAGTAGTATCTTTTTTGCCAAAATTATTTAGGGCTTGTACCTAGATTCTCCCCTTTGGGATGCTTAGAGAGCATGCCTAACCAAAATATAAATAATTATTGATCTGTGCATGTACTAGCCAAGAACACCAACAAGACTGAAATCTTATGGCTCACGCAAAAACTGAGATAAAAAAGAAGATCCAAAATAATTCCAATCAAGACTAAAATTGAAAACACGCCCCACAACTGAAAAAACAATGGAAAGAAAGCCAATGAT